>ML779537.1:378915-430268 GCA_009831015.1 Picea engelmannii
GGACTGAACCACTCCTTCTTAGGGTTCGTTAAAAATACTCCGAGGGACTCATCCGAAGGATGAGCTTATATCAACAAGCATATGTGATCCTCTTCAAGCTTGCGTAAAAATAAAGAGGTACTTGCCAGAAATGGTGGGGGAAATTTGGGAAAGGGATATGTTTCATCTTTGTATTGTTTGGTAGTAAGCGTCGCTCTTGAACATGACACCCCCTATTCATCATTTGAAGTTGGTTTGGGAAATCCATCTATCTCTCTTTCGATTGATTGCAAGGTATTTCCATGTGTCATCTTTGAGTCAATGCTTCCAAATCATTGGTCGTGTCGTTCATATGTTCAAGAGCAGTCCATTTGAAACCTCTATTGAGTCAGCCATCTGCAGTTATCCATTCATTCTGTGTCGGCCTTCCCTGTGTCCAAAGTCCAATTGCCACATGCTCTGTTCCACCTTCAAACTCTGTTACTCATTTCATGTCATTGATGGGGGATACATTACAGCCCTCATGTGACGAGTTTTGTTCTGTCGACTTCAACACATTATCCGGAATCAAGACTTAGAAATTATGTAGTACCTTGAAGCTTGCATGCCTCAATGGCAAGTTTCTCGCTTTCGACAGTGGGTTTACATCATTAACCCCTGATCGAAAGATTCCGTCAGATGTTCTACATCAACTCATTTATTCACACTCGATGGATTGTACTATAGTACCTTGGGTGTCATTGACATCAATGGTGATTTCCCTCGCACTTGTTAACGGTTGCATCAATGACCGGTAATCAAGTGGTTTCTGCCATGTTTGACTTCAACACATGTAATCACATGGTTAGATTCGTACTTTGGGCGATGAGATTGAAGACCCTGGATATTCTCTTTATGATCCAGGTTGCGATGGCGTATGTATAATTTGCAACACATAGATCCACTGTGTATTGTTCGTGGCTATGTCGTCTTGATTTAAAACTTTGTCGCATAGATCCACAGTGTATTCAGGTGGCTATGCTATATTGTGATGGCATGGATCCACAGTGTATGATTGGTGGCCATGACCTTGGTTTATGATGTCATCAATCTGTGATCTGAGCATGGGAATGCCTACCTCAGAAATTGGTATACATGATATTTCGCCGATGCTTGGGTGTTTACAGGTTTTCGATTAGATGTGCTCTTGGTTCTTGACACACACATGTAGCTTACAAAGTCTATCGACCGTCACTGGTTCCACTCTCAGACTTTGGGGGCCATTCTGTTATCCACAATTTTGGTCATCGTGATGATGTTATGATGATGGAAAATCAAGCTCTTCACTAAGAACACTTTCCTAAGAAAAGTTACCTTTGTCTGCTTCCAAAAATCATACTTTTAAAGGAGGTTAGTAGGCTACTTATATATTTACCTGTGAGAATGCCTGATTCTCGCAGGCTGCATTAAGCTAGGGTGTGAGGGGTTCACACTGTACCTAACTATTAGGGTGCGAACATCTTCTAAAGGGAGAAAAAGATGAAGTTCTCGAGCCTTCTAGAAGGGAATCTTCCATAAGGGTGAGTTGGCATTTGAATGGTTATATAAGAACTGGCTTTCTTGATATCTTGGGATCACTTCCTATCCAAGTAACTAATCCATTTTCTCTTATAAATTGAGAGGAATTTTCATGGAAGGGGTTAAGCAACAAGCTAGTAAGATATTTATTGGAGAAACTAGTGCAAGATTGTATGAAGGAATGATGCTACAACAGCTAGAGACACCAGCAAGGTTATCAAAAGTGGTTGATTTTCTTAATGCATGAGCAAGTGTGTGTGTCAGAGCTAGGAGCCATCGAAAGGAGATCTACAACATCAAGGCTCAGTTTGTAAGTTTCACTTTCTATCAATTTAATACAGTAATATGTCCCTTTCCCATAAAGATGATGTCACTTTATTACATAACTCCTTGATCATATGTATAGATTAGCTATTGAATATATTGAATTGTCTTCACTTCGATTGGTTTGTACTGTTGTGGTCTTGACGGTGCAAGAGCATTGGAGCAAAGTTGGTACAACAGAGACTCAAGGAAGCATTCGTAAGGTATGTACATGATCCTTGCCTCCTGGTTCATTCAATAGTATAAATCTAGGGAAAGAGTATTATTCTGTCTTTCTTTGTTCTAGATCCAGGTGGATCTAGGGAGATCGGTTTGTGTCCGCACTTACGAATTAATCCTGAAACAATAGGTCTGTAGTTTGGATTCCTTGACTTTGTCATCTCCTTCATATATAGCCTCCAACTTGTCCCAGATTTCTTTGGCCGATTTGAAATGCATAACCTTCACACATATCGAATTAATCAACCCTGCTAGAATTCCATTAACTTCTCTTGAGTTGTCATTACCGATTTTCTTTCCTGCAACATCTTTGGGTGGAGTAGTTGGTGCAGTGTAACAATCTACAACAGATTTCTAGATATTAAAGCCAAGAGCCAACATGAAGTTTTTTATTCTTATTTTCCATAGAGCATAGCCTTCTCCATTGAACAATGGTGATTTGTTGTTTGACATTTCCTCTTGTTGATCCATCTTTAGGATCTACCTTCAAGTTTGTTAGACCATGTTGATACAACAATTATATCGATTTTTCATTTATTAATGAAAACAAAATTTTAACATAGTATTTTATCATGGAACCCAATTGGGAAAACCACAAACTCTTTTCTATTAACTTCAAAATTTGTTTTACATGTTACATAGAAGGAAGATATTCTTCGTTTTCAATCAGCACCAGCTGATCAGGATTCACCCACACCCTGGTTCACCAGCACCAACTGGTAGGAGGCTACAACCCCCTGTTTAGTTAGCTACAACTGATAAGGAAGCACCAACTCCCTCTGCAAGCACCAACCTGCCCTTGCACCACCCAACCACCCTTGTTTTTTCTGAATCTGAACAAGCATCGGTATCAAGTATTTTACTGCATCACTCTCTGCTTCTCTGATTTAATATATTCTCTGATTCAGACTGCAGAGACACACTTCTTATCAACACTCTTCCTTGATTATATATTCTTCAAACGTTGTGACAGTGACACAACTGTGTCCCTTTATTTTGACCATCACACCTCTTCAATCAATTAATCTTAATTACTATTTATTTATTTTACCATGAAGGTTTTTCATAAATTGATCATAGTCATGGATCAATTTCATCCTTTTAATTTGATCTGAATCTCTACTATTATCGCAGTATCAGATTTTTGCATAGGCACTTCCTTCAAACCATTTCTATGTGATCATAGGCATAGAACCACGGGTTTATCAAATTTAGCAACTTATAATCTTTTTCCCTTATCTATCTTATTCCATATGATCAGTGGAGGTAACCAGATGCTAAGCCAAATGAGTGCTTGAGTGGTTTAACAAATCAATGATCACTATTTAATATTATGATGTGATGGATGGATGAAGGGACTTCCCCCTTACGAATTTCTCCCTTCGGAACTTCAAGATTTCAACTTCTCAAACCTTCAAATCAGATCGGATGGTTTAATTCATAGAACGATATCAACGGTCAACTTTGATCCTTACACTCATCCTTTCACTGCTAAATCCAATGACTAGGACTTAATCACGCATCGATATGGATGGCCACCTTTTAGTATGGGTCTTCAGACTTCGGAGATTTGAAATTTCAACCACTTCTTTCCTCCAAAGTGATCACTTGTTGAGTTAGTCATGAAAAAGTGGAGACCGCTTGCTGTCAGTTAATGTTTTCACTTACACTATCCTTCCACTGTAGTATATTGACGGTCAAGAATAAACCCAATATCAGATCGATGGTCGAGAATTCTCCCAAAGTGATCTTTCAGATCAGACGACTCGTATCCTTACTGACGTGGTCTCCCATATGCCCTTTGCTGATGTGGTCTGCCACATATCCTTACTAACGTGGTCTTCCATCCGTCCTTGCTGACATGGTCTGCTAACCAACAACCCTGATCCAACGATCATCATATGTCATCCAAATCTGATGGTCCTTATTCATTTCATATTGTCAGGATTTAGGTATTCCAAAACTCAAAGTTTATGGAGGATAACCTCCTCACACATTTAGACTCGAAGTGAAAGATGTTCGTTCGATCTGGATCTTGGATCAATGAATCGATATGTCTCTGATGCAAATCTTCTAGATTATCCTTTCCTTGCACTTAAAATGATCCAACGACTGATGGAAATTCACATAAATGAGATCTTAGATCTTACCTTGCTTATCCTATCTTTCCACTTCAAAGTGATCCAATGGTTATGAAGACATTGAAGCAGATCAACGGTCGACTATGATTGTAGAACCACAACTTGCAAGGGATTTAACTCGACACCCAAATTCCACAATATGAAGTGGTGCATTGTTAGTGAGTCATCCATAGTCATCAATATTTGAGGCTATAAGATCATACGATCTTGAATAATTGTGGGATTGGGACAAGCGTGATATTTAATTCTCCTTTAGATCTCCACAATTCATCCCTTCTTTTGATCTGGCTATTGCACATTCAATGGTCACGATTTAATATGGCTTTATATCATCATTTGTTGGATCAACTACAATCATATATATTTGGAGCTATGAGATATGATGATCTAGACTGATTGTAGAATTGTAACTGGCGAGTAGTTTAATTCTTCCTTCGCTCTCTGCAATTCATCCCTATCGTTGATCTGGTGTTTGTGCATCAACAATTTGGATTTGATTTGAGTTTCATCGTGCCATCTCTTCTGATATTTGATCTTTGTATATCACTAACCCTCCTGATATTTTATCATAGGAACATTTTTTATCCTATCGTGATCAACATTAATCACAGATTTCTTCAGCCTGTCTCTGCATTTGCTAACTCTCCTGAGCTTAACCTTGTTTCTCTGCTTATTATGACTATTGAAATCAATGAAAACAAATGAATGACAATATGTACAACAATATCATGATTGTAAAAGAATGATGGATACCTCCTTGAGAAAGAACACTAATATCAGATACAAGAAGGTTTGGAAAAGAAAACAAGAATAGGAAAAGGAAGATCAGATGAATGAAGGACACCTAGAAGTCATACTCTCAGGATTGGAAATAGTACAAGATGAAGACAAATCTACAGGGAAAAAGAAAGATGTCATATATAGGAAGGTTTGGAGAAGAAAAAAAAAAAAGAAAGAACATGTCAATAAAGATGAGGTCCCATAGATCATTGGATTGGAAGTAGTACGAGAAAGAAAAGAAGAACAGGTAAATAAAATACAAGTTCAAGATATTCTTCTTTCAGGAATTGTAGTGCGAGATCAATCCACAAGAAGAAAGGAAGAGGTCATAGCTCAAAGAGATGGTGAGTATATAGACGAAGATGAATATTACTCCACATCAGAGTGGGTATTTTTCTGACCCATTTAGCTTGAAGACTCCCAATAAATATAAATATTGAACATGGGGATTCATTGCAGTAGATACTCTAGATTAGAGAACCATATTTCGAGCAGTATGAAGTGTTTTCATAGATATATTCAAAGTAGTTAAATAGCATAGGTACAGAGTAAAAAATTGATCGATTGAGAAGTTGTGTTCCCACATAAGTATTAGTTGGAAGGAATAAGTTTATCATCATATTTCATGTAGGTATTCAGGCAGGGATATATTCAACATAGGTTGTTCTAGACATATAAAGTTTGATGAGTAGATAGATCAGATCAATGGACACATTTGATTCAGTCTGATACACAAGAACATGTGATTATCAGTTGTAGTATATTCAAGTGAATCCATCAGAATAAAATAGTGACATATGGGTCAACATCATGGAAAATTGAGTGGTAGATTTTTGGACAGTTTGTGACATATGGACAAACATGGATTCGTGGGATGTTTAACAGGTACAAAAAGCATGATTCAGAGAAAATTCATAATAGTGTATTTACAATTGCATCAGTTGGGATCAATTGTTGAGAGAAAGGAAAGTATTGAAAGTAACAACATAAAAAGGAAAGAGAAATTGTCAGCAGAATCTATATCATCAGAACAAAATCATTTGACAATATGATCAAGTGAACATGACAAGTAAATGAAGAAATCAAAATTTAAATTCTTTTTATATATGTCAATGGAATTCAAGATGAAGAACCAATGGACAATTAAAAATTGGAAGAAAGGAAAAGAAACATATACAGGTAGCCCTACATTGATCTACATATTACAAAAAATTCAAGGGAATCATCAAAGAGAAATATCCAAAAAGGAAGAGGAGTAGCATACAAACAGGGAGACATACCCACAGGGGGAAATCTTTCCTTTTTCCGCATGATTGTCTAGAGAAGGTACAATATCAGGAGGAGACATATTGACAGGGGGAGTTGACCTTCAATCAAAGGTGAAGAGAAAGAATAAAGGCATGAAGACATCGGGAGAAACCCCTAGGAGAGATACCCTTTTACATTGATGTCAAATGGGGAGAGATAGAAACATTAATGAAGAGAGATGATCACAAGGGGAGTATGAGCATGGGTCTTTCCATGTCTAAGTGTTTCCATCAATTTTGGTGTTTCCATCAGTGCCAAAGGGGGATATTATTGGAATGTTATCTTGGATAGTTGGTTGTCATTGATGTTAACCCTTGGAGAGTGATATTGGAGATTTATGTCAACCCTTAGAGATTGATTTCAACCCTTGGAGAGGTCTAGAGATGTTGGAGAGTGATTTACATTTGTATGATCAATATTGATGAAGAGTTAGTTGGGTACATTTTATGTAGTCTAAATATAGCCCCGAAGGTCTATTTATGGGACATGAAGTTGATTAAGTAATATGGACATGAAGGAAAGTGAAATTTCAGGTACGAATATCATATATGGACAATACAAATTGCTCCCTTTAGGGTGATATGAGGTATGATACATGATTACTCATGGTTAGAGAGATAAGGCCTTGTAAAGTTGGAATCCCCAAAGAGTGGTCAAGAAGCCCCTAGTTGGTTACAAGTCTTAGTGAAAGGGTAAAGTGGTTGCAACAAGAAATCCCTAAATTAAGGAGAGAGGTTACTATGAAAAAGTATATGTTGGATAGTGATTTAAATTTGTATGATCGAGATTGATGATGAGTTAGTTGGGTACATTTGATGTAGTCTAAATATATCCCCGAAGGTCTGGTTATGAGACCCGAAGTTGATTAAGTAATATGGACATGAAAGAAAGTGAAATTTTAGGTACGAATATCATATATGGACAATACAAATTGCTTCCTTTCGGGGGATATGAGATACATCACGTGATTCCTCATGGTTAGGGAGATAAGGCCTTGTAAAGTTGGAAGCCCCGAAGAGTGGTCAAGAAAACCCTAGTTGGTTACAAGTCTTAGTCAAAGGGAAAAGTTGTTGCAACAAGAAATCCCTAAATTAAGAAGAGAGGTTACTATGAAAAAGTATATAAACACCCCAAGGAGTCTCAAGGTTACTACTTACAATTGAATATCTATCTTTTGATTGTTATGGATTAGTATTGTGATATTTTAGCAATTTTGTGACGACATTTTTTTTAATTTATGAAGGAAGGTCGAAGGTGAAAGTCTTAGGGTTGTCACAAGCTTGAGTAACCCTAGTTTTTGAGGTATCTGGGAGTTGTAGGTCATAAGGGTGTAGATGTACATGGGCTGCAATGAAGGAAAGAGCGGATATTCATGGGATATATAACAGAAAATCAGATATATGTAAAATGAATTATGGAAGGTTGTGAAGAGATGTTGGTACTAGGTTGCTGAGGACTGTGAAAGAGTTACAAGTCATTTTATATTACAACAGGTCAACTACAATATTAGAGGTAAGTCTTAAGGGTTATGGTTATGGTGTTATGATAAATGAATAGTAATGATAGTATGTGAAATGGTACATCTTGGTGATGTTATGGTACATTGATAAGAAGCATCATTGGTTATCTTGGTGTATGGTTTAGTTACATGTTATGGTGCATACTTGATGCTTGGTATATTTTTTTATGAGGTTGCATCATGGTGATATTGAGGAGCATTTGTTATCAGACAAATCGGTAAGTGCAGACACAAACTAATCTCCCTAACTTCAACAATAAATTATAACATAACATGAAAGTATACTAAACTGTCCTTATATTTCAGTTACCAAATAAGAAGAGAATCCAAAACATACATTTTAAATGTAGTATATATGACCTCGCCAATGTGATCCCAACTCCATCGTAAATCTTATGGAGAAGTATCTGCAAAGAAACAAAAGCCAAAGAAGATAATAATAACATAGTCTATTCGATATGAAACTATGTATGTGATCAAGGAATCATACAATATGGACAAGTAACGTTCATATAGGAAAGAAAAGTATATATGTATTAAATAATGTGGAAGAAATATACAACTAGATGTATTGATGTTGTCGGGTTCCTTCCAATAGTTCCTTTCTTCCCACAGACTTCTGCTCCATGAATTCTGAGACTATAGATATGATAGTCATTCACAATCTATATTGACAAAGAAAAGATCATAGCCACTATAGGACAAAACTCTTGGCTCGACTAATATCTCATTAGCTATTCTCAAAAGTTATTCACAAATCTCACCAAGCTCCAAAACAATTAACTCTCCCTATGATAAATCCTCTCCTTTTATAAGTTGAAAAGGAAAGGGTGAGGAGTTTAGAATTATCCCAAGATATCAAGGAGGAAAATAATATCCAAACCAATCGGAGACTACCTCACCCTTGAATCTTATATTCTAGAAGCATCAAGAAGCTTCTCTTTTTCCTTCGTACAAAAAATCATCGCACCCTTAACACTAAGAAAGGTGAAACGATGTTGCATGCCACTTTGGTGTAGCATGTGATGATTTGGAATATTCACACCCTTAACACTGGGCAAGGTGCGATGATCCTTCTTAATAGGATTTTTTACAAAGGAAAATATAATTTCATCTCTCTGGGAAAATGTATCTTCATTCTTCTTCAGGGATTCAGACCATTGATCTTTCTAAACACAAAGGATAGGTTTACATCATTAATGGTCATAGGGGTGATGAAAATAATGTGTAACAGTGATCCCCCTAAAGAATGAAGTTAGAGAAGATTGATAGATGAAATACTTTGTCGAGTGTGTGTAGGGAACAAGGAACACGTTGGTCTGAAACCTGCCAACAAACAAGGAAATATAGTATAATAATATATCATCATTGAGGTAGGCATTCCTATACTCATAATACAAATGAATCAAAGAATAAATGTCGACATGAAAATATCCATGTCAAGTAAGATAGGTAATGGCCACCAAACATACACTGCGGATCCATGCCAATATGACTCAAATCTGAACATAGCCACCACAAATACACTGTGGATCTACGTGTTAAAGAATCAAATTTGAACATAGCCATGATACATACACTATGGTTCTATACAACAATACAATATGAATATACTCCAACACAACTTGAATCTGTCAGAAAAGATTTAGGGTCTTTATTTCCACCACTCTATAGTACAAATCTAACCATGTGAATACATGTGTTGAAGTCGAACATGGTAGAAACCACTTGATTACTGGTCATTAATGAATACGATTAACAATATCAAGGGAAATCACCATTAATGTCAATGACTCCCAAGGTACTCTATTACAATCTAATGAATGTGAATTAATGAGATGAAGTCGAACACTCGGCGGAATCTCTCGATCAGGGGTCAATAATGAAAACCCACCGTTGAAAGAGAGGAAACTTTCCATTGAGGCATGCATGTTCCAAGGTACCAATTCATTTCTAAGTCTAATTTTTGGATAATGAGTTGAATTCGAGAGGAAAAGACTCATCATAAGAGGGCCTTAATGTATCCCCCATCAATGACACAAATTAACAGGTAACAAGATTTGAATTAGATTAGAGTAACAAGTGATTCATGATTGAATCAAGGATGGTGGACATAATAGAAGGCTTAAGGACTATAGAAATGGCCTACACAATAAAAGGATTTCTAGGTTGAACTTCTCTTTGAACATATTGACGACACAACAATTGTCTTGGAAACACTGAATCAACAACAGGGATCACAAACCAATTTGTAATCTTATAAAGGAGTATGATCAAGATACAAGAAGATTTTCCAAACTAGACACAAAGTGAGTGAAAGGGTGTCATGTTCAAAAGATACTCTTCCATAGAATACAGTTTTAGATACATTTCATTCCCAATTTCCCCCCACCATTTCAGGTGAGTACCTCTTTATTTTTACACAAGCTTGAGGAGGATAACATATGCTTGAGCTGTAAGCTCATCCTTTGGATGAGTCCCTCAGAGTATGTTTAACAAACCCTAGGAAGGAATGGTTCGGTCCCATATGGGACTTTCGATGCTTTTTTTACGATTCGAAATAAAGTAAACTCAATGGTTTTTCATATTTAGAGAGTCTTAAAAACACTTAAAGGAAACTCCAAAATGTCCTTTTTTTTAAAAGTAGTTTGATGAGACCGAAAAAGAGATAAAATACCACTCATCTAATGTTTTATTCAAATACTTTTATGAGCATGAAAAGAACAATATCGCTCGACAATCATTTCATGTTTAGAGATTCTAAAAAGATCTTAAAGGGAACTCCGGGGGGTTCCTTTTTCGTATAACCTTTACAAGTGCAAAAAAGTGATAAAAGTTTACTCGGTTACATTATCAGGTATTTACAAGCATGAGAAAGAAAAAATACTAATCTTGGGATTGTTTTCTTTTTTACGCAAACTTAAAACAAAACAAAAATATGCTAGGGATAGATTTTATTTTTACACAAGCTTAAAACTAGCCAAAATTATGTTTGGACATGGTTTCATTTTTACACAAACTTGAACCAGAGGAAACTATGCTTGAGATTTCCCAATGCATACTCCAAGGATGGTTGGTACTTATCCCCCAAATTAAGAAGTTAGAGGCTTAACTTCAACATGGAGTCCATAGGTTGTAAGCACTAAAACCTAAGCTTTGTTTCATCCAATGACACAGGTGGATGAAAGGAAGCTTCAAATACTATACATAACGAAGTACTTGACTCAATCAAAGAGGGGGAAATCAATTTAATTTTTTAACGATCTTTCTATAGAGAATATAAATTGTGCTCAAGAATCTTGGTTCAATCTCGAGACCTTTGTTTCATTTTTTAACGAGATTGACACAGAAATAGGAACTATGCTCATAGTTGGTTTCATTTTTTAATGAGTTTGAAATAAAAAAACCATGCTCAAACTCCTCTTCTTGATCATGGATTCCAAGAGGAAAATTCTCTGGAAGGACACCATGTCAAGGGAAAAAACTCAGTCATGGCTTCCAAGAGATCTTCAGTTGATGGAAGAAACACACTTTGGAAGGAACACATGTCGAGGTATGTGACAGGGGTAAGGAGATCAGGCTCTAAAATCCCTATCGAAGAGATCACCATGTCAACTACATGATCCAATTCATAAGAGACTATGCTTACAATGAGAGGCTCATCTTCATCAGCAACTAAAGGCATGGGAGACAACGCCACATAATTGACTTGTGTCGGGGGAAATATTGTTTGCATATAAGAACTGTTTAAGGAAGTCATTGATTTGGTAATCAAGTTAGGGCCAACAAATGAAAGTTGATCAATAGTCACAATTGTTCCATCGTGAGGGAAATATATCACACAAAAAAGAGTGGACATGATATATTTCACAACATAGACATAATCTCACCCAAGGAGTATATCTAAATCCAAGGGGTCTTGGACTACCATGACATCAATAAAGATAGTTTTCCCTTCCAGAGTTATGGGAAACTGAGGAAGGGTCCTTAAAGGTTGATTGGTTCTTATGTTAAAAGATGACAGATTCTACGTAACCGACACAAACTGAGGATAATAAACAAATTCCCAAGCAATAGAGGACACAATAGTAATGGATGCACCTTCGTCTAGTAGCCTCTGAGGAACATCCCGACCACAAACCTGTACTGTAATCTTGAAAAGAAGGTTAGAGGGAAGACGAGGTCTAGTTAACGCAACCCAATAAAAAAGGATGGCCTCATGAATTGGAGGGGGTTCCATGGGAAAAGGAGGAATTCCCCCAAGCACATTAGTGTCTATATCAAGAAGAAAAATATGAGAAGTATCAGGTTTACTCTCTAACCAGAGAGTAGTATCGACCGATGATTGGATTAGATCGACCACTTGAGTTGCATTCTCCAAGGGGAGAATGGGGTCGATGAATGGAAATAGATCAACCACTTGGGTTTCACTCTCTAATGGGAGAGTGGGATCAACCGAGGATGGGATGGGATCGATCATGCCATCAAAGACATGTGGGTTGAGAGTAAGGCTTTGGTAAGGAGTGAGATGTTGAGGTTGGGAAACAATCATGTCTTCTAGTAATTTTGAGGCTTTATCCATACAAGGGAAAAGGTGAGTTTTATGAATCCCTCTACATAACATACATGGGAACTTGACTCTAGTTTTCTTCTTCCCAATAATATCCTAACTAGTTGACGGGAGGGCATCAACATGTTGTTCAGAGGCTAATGACATGGGATGGCGAGGGCATGTAGATCATGTTTTTATAACCTTGGATAGACTAGGGAAATATTTAAGAATATGGCTACCCCTACAAATCCTGCAAGGGTACTTGGGATTATAGGTTGTTTGGGTGGTCTTGGCATCATCAACACTCCCATCATGGTTATCAGTAACTAGTTGTTTTCCAACATGTCTGGAAGTGGTTGGAAATTTGGACCCTTGCATATTTTTTGATGTAGTTCCCCACCTCAGCGAGATTTTTTGACCTCCTGGTCAATGGATCTTCAACTCTTAGAGCTGGAGTAGCTCTTCGGGTCCCTGCTGGAACCTCCACAAAAACACTCCACAGGTCCTTGTGTGAAACCTCACCCGCGCAAACTAAAACCGGGTGCAATCTTCCTCCACATGACCACCATCTGTCACCACATGCCTATCCAAAAGGTGCTTTACGATCTTGGACTTCGGGTGGTTTAACTACAAGTCACCCCGACTCTCCCGATCCATGAACTCTGAACAAGAGTCTAGTAGGTGCTAGCTCTGTTCCTTTGACCTCCGACAATATGAACTTTGGCTATGACCTAGGTTCTAACTCCCAAGTACTTCGGGACTTCACACTTCATGAAATCAAAATTTATCTCACCTCCTTCTCCTTCAAAGTATGAAGTCTGAAATTCACTCATGTCAGATCAACAATCCACATCCTTCTGCGATCCAATGGTCAACATCACTTGTTTGCAAATCGGGACTTTACATTTCAGGACTTACAAGAAAACTCTCTTCTTTCTTCCCAAATTCCCGATCTCTGAAACCTCCTTCCCAAATGAAGGGAATCAATGTTCATATCTCCCCTTAGATCGACGGCCCAACTACTTCTCCTTAGCTTCATAGTTTTGAATGAATCCCAACCCTTATCCTCCTTGTGACTCCACTGGATCTAATGACACACGGCTGCTAGTGTCTATTCTCTCAAGGGATCTCTACTGTCCTTCAGGGTCCTTCAATGGATCCTCTCCAAATAACTTGGCATCAACACTTCTGATCTTAATTCCATGAGGTGACTGCGAACTTCATCCTTCATCCAGACTCTCCAAGTATCTATCCTTCCCGATCTTGATTCTTGCTGCAAACTCTGAGATTCTATGGAATCCTGCACACACTCCTTGTGACATTCATGATAACCTCTGGTTATCTAAACATCGACTCTGTTCACTCCTTGCAATATAGTTTTTTCAACCACTCTCTCAGGTTGGAAAAGTCTAAGATTCAACCTGTCCTACGCACACTGTTATTGGATAAATCGGTGAATGCAGACATAAACTGATCTCCCTAGATCCACCTGAATATAGAACAAAAAAAAATAGGACATGACACTTTCCCTAAGTTTTAATCAATGATTTTACTATCAAACAAGAGATGAATGGCATACCTTTGAATATCCCTTCCTTATATCTTTGTTGTTCCCACTCCACTCCGGTGCTCTTATGATATTGGATCTACAATGAAACACAAACCAACCAAACTGAAAGAAACAATAGTATATTCAATGAAAACTTACACATGTGATCAAGGAGTCATGTAATAAAATGAAAATTATTTTATGGGAAAGAAACATGCCACTGCATTATATTAAGTAAAAGTGGAAGATACAACCAAAAAACCTTGATGTCGCAAGGTTTCCTTTCAGTGGCCCTTTGTTGAAACACACACACTTGCCCCAAACTTTCATGAAGAGGATCCACAATAACTTGATGGAAAACTAAAGACCTCAAGCATCAATTGAGATAGAATCCTTCACACAATTCTTAGCCTATTCGTTCATAAATTCCTTACTTGGTCTTGCTTTCTCTTAATTAATCTTTTCCATGAGAAATCCATAATTATATAAGAGAATGAGACATGGTTAAAGAGATTAGTATTATCCCACCAAATCATAGAAACGAGTAGGATCCCAACCATACAGATGCCACCTCATATTCTAGAAGATCCCTTATAGAACTTTCATGAACTTCGTCCCTTTTCTCAGTGTTCTAGTGATGCCGCACCCTAGCTATAGTGTATCTTGTGAAAACATCGTAAGCGACTTCATGAAATATTATGGAAATCAGGCATTTTCGCACTGTACCTTATGGATGGCTTGAAACGACCTTCTAAAAACAAGTTTTGTAGAAGAGGGAGTTGGTCACTTTTCTCATGAAGAAAGGTTCTTTTGGAATCCTGAACACATGTTGTAGAAACATCACCAAAGTGACTAAAATAATGTTTAACACACACCTTGCGTGACTTTTTGCTACTCTGGCACTTCCACAGGTATAAGTTCAATGATATCTCTCCTGACCTTTCTGAGATAAAACTCAGAATCTGTCGACGTAATTCTTGCAAAATTTCACTGCACCCCTTGCAGGAATTCTCAGGAAGAGAAGCAATTGAAACTTATACTCTCCTCACATACTTCACACATTCAACATGAAATGACATACATATGGCATTGAAAAAAATGCATAACAAAGACTATAAAACAAATTGTAAACATACTATTCAATAGATGCAAGCAGTAACCACGATGCACCATACATTTGAATCAAATAATTCTTATATTAATTCAAGTTCTATGTACATGGTTTCAACAAAAACAACTCTCTACTCATACAAATTCTCTACAACTCATCTCTTCTTGCTCTCGACAATTACAATGAGAATTATAATACAACCTTATTACTAGGGAGTCTCCTAGATATTTTTCCCTCCTGCAAATCTAAGCTATATTATCGAATTAAAGACTACTATCTACTTATCATTTATTACAATAAATGTCTACAACTGATAGATAAGAGAAATGCTCTAGCTTTGCATTACAATTCCCCGAAACATTTAAAGAAAATATATCTTTCTAGATATTACATTAATGTGCCTTCTTTTGAAATTCAAATTTCCTCAAAATGTGCACTAGTGTATACCCAGATATCTTCCACTCGCACTTTGCTTTGCTGGCAATGCTCCTGCATCATACTCCTCTGGCTGAAAAATGAATGGACTCCTGTCCATGAGCTCCTGCATTGTCTTTCCATGTTTCTGAATATTGGCTTCGCTTTCCCAACTAGAATCTTCAATCGGGTGTCCTTTCCACTTTACCAACTATTCAAAATATGTCTTCCTTCGGTTCTTCTTGCTAACTCTCTGCTCCATGATCTTTTCCATGTGCAGATTTTCTGCTACAGGCATCTGTTTTACCCACTAAATTTCCTTTTGATATTTTTCTCCTGCTGCTTCATCTTCTCTGTAAGGATACAAAAATGCTACATTGAATATGGTTGATATGCCCACATCATTCAACAATTCTATCTCATAAGCATTTTCCTCAAACTTCCGTAAGATTTTACACGACCCTATTTTCTTCATTTTCAATTTATTCTATGTTCTCCTTGGGAACCTTTCTTTTCTTAGGTGTTCTAAAACTATATCTCCCACTTCAAATTGAATCTCTCTTTAGTGTTGATCCACTCTTCGCTTGTATTCATGGTTAGAAATACACAATTGCTACTTGATCTTACTACGGAGCTCCTGCATTTCTGCTGCAAAATCTTCCGCTCTAGCACTCATGAACTCGCTTTGCTCTAAGTCTCTCAACTTAGATACTCCTCTTGTATGAATTCCATATAGTATGTGGAATGGGTTCTTTCAAGTGCTCCTGTTAGGTGAATCATTATATGAAAATTCCGCTTGCAGCAGAATCTGATCCCATTGACTATGATGTTCAACGACCAAACTCCTCAACAAATTCCCCAAGCTTCGATTTACTACCTTAGTCTGTGCATCTGTCTAAGGGTGATATGTTCAGCTAAAGGATAAATTCATCCCCAACTTCTTCCACAACATTCTCTAGAAATGACCAACAAACTTGGTATCTCTGTTCGAAAAAATACTCTTAGGTAACCCATGAAGTCAAACAACTTCTTTGAAAAACAGGTTTGCAATGTGTGTTGCATCACTAGTTTTCTGACATGGAATGAAATGTTCCATTTTGGAAAATCTATAGACTACCACAAATATGGAATCACATCCTCTTTTTGTTCTTGGCAGTCCCAACACAAAATCCATGCTTACCGCATCCCATGGCCTCTCTGGTATTGTCAATGGCTGATACAATCCAACATTATATATTTTCCCCTTTGCATGTTGGAAGATTCTACATCTATTGATAAATTTCCTAACATTTGTCCTCATTCCGAGCCAATAATATGAACTGTTCAATTGCGCAAATGTTTTTTCATGGCCAAAATGTCAAACCAATCCCCCAATATGTTTTTTCGTCAAAAGATTTTCTCTCAAAACATGACTTTCACATGCCTCATAAGCATCTTGGAAATTTGAATCATCCCTGTACATTCCCTCAAGGTTGTCAAAACCTAAGGTCTTCACTTGAAACTCCTCCAAAATCAAACATCTCCTGCTCAATGAATTAACAACCTTGTTAACATTTCCAAAAACATTCTTTATTAAAAAAGTAAATTTCTGAATGAACTCAACCCATTTTCCATGCCTCTGGTTCAATTTGTCCTATCTGGTTATAAACTGTAAGGCCTGGTTGTCGCTATACAAAACGAACTCTTTTGGAACTAGGTAATACCTCCATTTCTTCAATGCTTGAATAACTGCATATAACTCTTTATCATGCATGGATTATTTTCCCTTGGTCTCATTCAACTTCTCACTGAAGTATGAAACCAGTCTATTGTCCTGACTCAAGACTGCTCCAGTCACAAATCCATGTGTGTCACATCTCACTTGAAATGTCTGGTGAGCTAAGAGTTCTCTTGTTTCAAGCCCACCTAATAGCCTTCCTTTTCACTTGTACATGGTTATTTCCTCATAGATGTTTAGCTATTATTTAGTCATTTATCCTTTTAATGTCTTTGAAAAATGCAGGTTTGAAGGGTGGTCACCTCCACGATCCAAAACACATTTCTGAAAAGATGTAAATCATTTTCTTCTCTTGCATCATGAAATTTTCCTTCATTTCCTTGTATACTTAAATTCAAAATCAGAAAAAAAAAAATGACACAACATGCATAACAAATAATTTGTTTATGACTGGGAGTAATAGTAATGTTGCATATTCATAAACAAAAAAATGAGACTTATCTTTTAACAAAAATTGGTCATAGAGATTGGTCATGCAAGAGAAAATTTCCATTGAACCACAACCATCTAGTGTACATACCACCACCAACCTAGGCTATGAGGCCACCATGGTGAAAAAACCAAGGCATAAGTTTCTATATTTCGCATCCAAACCTTTCTACTCACATTATTACCTAACATTCTCAACACAAATCATTACAAGAATCTGATTCATCCTGCGATAGATAAGGAAATCTCTTCCACTACAACATGAAACATAAGGAATATATTCACTTTATGTACTTCATGGTCCCTTAGATATATTATTCTCTCTAGTTCTCTTTAGTGTGGATAGAAAGAGATTGATCTATTGTATTCTTTCTAAGAATTTCCTAAAAGGACTATATTTGTCTCTCAAGTATATAAAGAGTATATAATGGATAGTGAATGATTATTTGTTATCTTCCCTATCCTATATGCTCACCTACAACCACTATATTCCATCCAAAGTCTACAATTTTCCTCTTCTTGATGTTGATTTTAGTTAATTTCCAAATTGGTATGGATTGGAAATGGAGAATAAAACATTAAATATGAAGAGAATTAATGTTAGAGTGCTTCCCACAATGTTAGACTCAATGACAATAATATCATTGGTGGAAATGATGGATGACATTACCTATAACTAGTGGAATGTAGGACTCTTACACTTCCCATGGCATGAAGATTGTACTCAACCCATGTTCCCATTATTATGTGAAAAGACTTTCCCCACCAATCTCTTACATAGTTTCAAGGATTGGTTGATAAGTCAAATAAGATATATGCCTTCATTTAAGGCACATTGTAGAAAAATATGAGTTTTGAGAATGACCTTGGAGATAGAGGATTTTTTTTCCCATAGGTCCCCTTTCATATTCAACTATAGTGGAATCATAGTGCCTCTCATGCCTTCATGTGTTTTCTATGGTGCATTGCATCACCATACATTGAATCACTTTGAAGGCCTAATTACTATTTAACTATTTCAGTGAAGGTCAATTGAGTTGTGTTAGATTCTTAGGATTGTGTTTTGTATTTGTAAAATAGACCATGTGAAACTCTTACATCAATGACATACATTGTCATTGACCTATTGAAATAAGTATTATCAAATAGTTGTTGTACCACCCAAGCACATATTTCAGTTTAGACACATTTTCTTTGAGTATTTCATGTTCTATATTGCATTATTTATTTCCAAATTGGTATGGGTTGGAAATGGAGAATAAAACATGAAATATGTAGAGAATTAATGTTAGAGTGCTTCCCACAATGTTAGAGTCAATGACAATGATATCATTTGTGCAAATGATGGATGACATTACCTATAACTAGAAGAATGTAGGACTCTTACACTTCCCATGGCATAAAGATTGTACTCAACCCATGCTCCCATTATTATGTGAAAAGACTTTCCCCACCAACCTCTTACATAGATTCAAGGATTGGTTGATAAGTCAAAGAAGGTACATGGCTTCATTTAAGGCACATTGTAGAAAAATATGAGTTCTGAGAATGATCTTGGAGATAGAGGATTTTTTTTCCCATAGGTCCCCTTTCATATTAAACTATAGTGGAATCATAGTGCCTCATGCCTTCATGTTTTTTCTACGGTGGGTTGCATCACCATACATTGAATCACTTTGAAGGCCTAATTACTATTTAACTATTTGAGTGAAGGTCAATTGAGTTGTGTTAGAGTCTTAGAATTGTGTTTTTTATTTGTAAAATACACCATGTGAAACTCTTACATAAAATCCATACATTGTCATTGACCTATTGATATAAGTATTATCAAGTAGTTGTTGTACCACCCGAGCACATATTTCAGTTTAGACACATTTTCTTTGAGTATTTCATCTTCTATATTGCATTATTTATTTTATATGTAACTTTGTAGGTTAGAAATATCTAACCAATTTTAAACTATAGTGAACTCCATATCCTCCATCCATTTCCTTAATCTTCATGGCCTCCCTCCATTCTTATGAGAACTTCAAGCCTTAGCAATTCTCTTGAACCTCTTGTACGGTATACAATGCACTACATACATATGGTTAAGTTGGATTTTGATTATAAATAGGGTGCTCAAGCATGGGATGATATTTTATTAGGTATAATTCATATCTAATCTTCTTGCACAATGTATTCCAAAGGCTAAATCTCCCTTAGATAGTGGTGCACTTGTGTTTTACATGGCATCTTATCTTATGTATTGTGTATGTGTGAGCTAAGAGTTCTCTTGTTTCAAGCCCACCTAGTATCCTTCCTTTGCACTTGTACATGGTTATTTACTCATAGATGTTTAGCTATTATTTAGTCATTTAACCTTTTAATGTCTTTGAAAAATGCAGGTTTGAAGGGTGGTCACCTCCATGATCTAAAACACATTTCTGAAAAGATGTAAATCATTTTCTTCTCTTGCGTCATGAAATTCTCCTCCATTTCCTTGTATACTTAAATTCAAAATCGGAAATAAAAATGACACATAGCATGGATAACACATAATTGTTTTATGACTGGGAATAATAGTATTGTTGCATATTCATAAACAAAAAAATGAGACTTATCTTTTAACAAAAATTGTTCCAAGAGATTGGTCATGTACAATAAACGTTCCATTGAACCACAAATATCTAGTGTAGATAACACCACCAACCTAGGCTATGAGGCCACCATGGTGAAAACAACAAGAAATAAGATTCTATATTTCTCATCCCAACCTTTCTACTCACATTCTTACTTAACCTTCTCAACACAAAGCATTACAAGAATCTGATTCATCCTGTGATAGATAAGGAACTCTCTTCCACTTCAACATGCAACATAAGGAATATATTCTCTTTATGTACTTCATGGTCCCTTAGATATATTATTCTCTCTAGTTCTCTTTAGTGTGGATAGTAAGAGCTTGATCTATTGTATTATTTCTAAGAATTTCCTAGAAGAACTATATTTGTCTCTCAAGGATATAAAGAGTATATAATGGATAGTGAATGAGGAATTGTTATCTTTCTTATCCTATATGCTCACCTACAACCTCTATATTTCATCCAAAGTCTACAATTTTCCTCTTCTTGATGTTTATTTTGGTTAATTTCCAAATTGGTATGGGTTGGGAATGGAGAATAAAACATTAAATATGAAGGGAATTAATGTTAGAGTGCTTCCCACAATGTTAGAGTCAATGACAATGATATCATTGGTGGAAATGATGGATGACATTACCTATAAGTAGCATAATGTAGGACTCTTACACTTCCCATGGAATGAATATTCTACTCAACCCATGATCCCATTATTATGTGAAAAGACTTTCCCCACCAACCACTTACATAGAGTCAAGGATTGGTTGATAAGTTAAAGAAGGTATATGGCTTCATTTAAGGCACATTGTAGAAAAATATGAGTTCTGAGAATGACCTTGGAGATAGAGGATTTTTTTCCCCATAGGTCCTCTTTAATCTTCAACTATAGTGGAATCATAGTGCCTCTCATGCCTTCATGTGTTTTCTATGGTGTGTTGCATCACCATACATTGAATCACTTTGAAGGCCTAATTACTATTTAACTATTTGAGTGAAGGTAAATTGAGTTGTGTTAGAGTCTTAGGATTGTGTTTTGTATTTGTAAAATACACCATGTGAAACTCTTACATCAAAGCCATACATTGTCATTGACATATTGAAATAAGTATTATCAAATAGTTGTTGTACCACCCGAGCACATATTTCAGTTTAGACACATTTTCTTTGAGTATTTCATCTTTTATATTGCATTATTTATTTTATATGTAACCTTGTAGGTTAGAAATATTTAAGCAATTTTAAACTATAGTGAAATCCATATCCTCCATCCATTTCCTTAGGCTTCATGGCCTCCCTCCATTCTTATGAGAACTTCAAGCCTTAGAAATTCTCTTAAACCTCTTGTATGGCATACGATGCACTAGATACATATGCTTAAGATGGATTTTGATTATGCATGGGGTGCTCAAGCATGGGACGCTCAAGCATGGGACGATATTTTATTAGGTAGAATTTATATCTAATCTTTTCCTCATAGATGTTTAGCTATTATTCAATCATTTAACCTTTTAATGTCTTTGAAAAATGCAGGTTTGAAGGGTGGTCACCTCCACGATCTAAAAAACATTTCCGAAAAGATGTAAATCATTTTCTTCTCTTGCGTCATGAAATTTTCCTTCATTTCCTTGTATACTTAAATTCAAAATCGTAAAAACAAATGACACATAGCATGCATAACACATAATTGTTTTATGACTGGGAGTAATAGTAATGTTGCATATTCATAAAAAAATAAATGAGACTTATCTTTTAACAAAAAATGTTCCAAGAGATTGGTCATGTACGAGAAAATTTCCATTGAACCACAACTATCTAGTGTAAATACCACCACCAACCTAGGCTATGAGGCCACCATGGTGAAAAAAAAAAAGCAATAAGATTCTATATTTCTCATCCCAACCTTTCTACTCACATTCTTACCTAACCTTCTCAACACAAAGCATTACAAGAATCTGATTCATCTTAGGATAGACAAGGAACTGTCTTCCACTACAACATGAAACATAAGGAATATATTCACTTTATGTACTTCATGGTCCCTTACATATATTATTCTCTCTATTTCTCTTTAGTGTGGATAGAAAGAGATTGATCTATTGTATTATTTCTAACAATTTCCTAAAAGAACTATATTTGTCTCTCAAGGATATAAAGAGTATATAATGGATAGTGAATGATGAATTGTTATATTTCCTATCCTATATGCTCACGTACAACCACTATTTTTCATCCAAAGTCTACAATTTTCCTCTTCTTGATTTTGATTTTGGTTAATTTCCAAATTGGTATGGATTGGAAATGGAGAATAAAACATTAAATATGAAGAGAATTAATGTTAGAGTGCTTCCCACAATGTTAGACTCAATGACAATAATATCATTGGTGGAAATGATGGATGACATTACCTATAACTAGTGGAATGTAGGACTCTTACACTTCCCATGGCATGAATATTGTACTCAACCCATGCTCCCATTATTATGTGAAAAGACTTTCCCCACCAATCTCTTACATAGTTTCAAGGATTGGTTTATAAGTCAAATAAGGTATATGCCTTCATTTAAGGCACATTGTAGAAAAATATGAGTTTTGAGAATGACCTTGGAGATAGAGGATTTTTTTTCCCATAGGTCCCCTTTCATCTTCAACTATAGTGGAATCATAGTGCCTCTCATGCCTTCATGTGTTTTCTATGGTGCGTTGCATCACCATACATTGAATCACTTTGAAGGCCTAATTACTATTTAACTATTTGAGTGAAGGTCAATTGAGTTGTGTTAGATTATTAGGATTGTGTTTTGTATTTGTAAAATACACCATGTGAAACTCTTACATCAAAGACATACATTGTCATTGACCTATTGAAATAAGTATTATCAAATAGTTGTTGTACCACCCGAGCACATATTTCAGTTTGGACACATTTTCTTTGAGTATTTCATCTTCTATATTGCATTACTTATTTTATATTTAACCTTGTAGGTTAGAAATATTTAAGCAATTTTAAACTATAGTGAAATCCATATCCTATAGCCATTGCCTTAGCTTTATGGTATCCCTCCATTCTTATGAGAACTTCAAGCCTTAGAAATTCTCTTGAACCTCTTGTATGGTAGACGATGCACTAGATACATATGGTTAAGATAGATTTTGATTATGCATGGAGTGCTCAAGCATGGGATGATATTTTATTAGGTAGAATTAACATCTAATATTCTTGCATAATGTATTCCAAAGGCTAAAAATCCCTTAGATAGTGGTGCACCTGAGTTTTACATGGAATCTTATCTTATGTGTTGTGTATGTGTGAGCTAGGAGTTCTCTTGTTTCAAGCCCACCTAGTAGCCTTCCTTTGCACCTGTACATGGTTTTTTCCTCATAGATGTTTAGCTATTATTCAGTCATTTAGCCTTTTAATGTCTTTGAAAAATGTACGTTTGAAGGGTCCTCACCTCCACGATCCAAAACACATTTCCGAAAAGGTGTAAATCATTTTATTCTCTTGCATCATGGAATTTTCCTTCATTTCCTTGTATACTTAAATTCAAAATTGGAAAAAAAAAAAATGACAGATAGCATGCATAACACATAATTTTTTTTATGACTGGGAGTAATAGTAATTTTTCATATTCATAAAAAAAAATGGGACTTATCTTTTAACAAAAATGGGTCCAAGAGATTGCTCATGTACGAGAAAATTTCCATTGAACCACAACCATCTAGTGTAGATAGCACCACCAACCTAGGCTATCAGGCCACCATGGTGAAAAAAACAATCAATAAGATTATATATTTCTCATCCCAACCTTTCTAGTCACATTCTTACCTAACCTTCTCAACACAAAGCATTACAAGAATCTGATTCATCTTGCGATAGATTACAAGAATCTAATTCATCTTGCGATAGATAAGGAACTCTCTTCCACTACAACATGCAACATAATGAATATATTCACTTTATGTACTTCATGGTCCCTTAGATATATTACTCTCTCTAGTTCGCTTTAGTGTGGATAGAAAGAGTTTGATCTATTGTATTCTTTCTAAGAATTTCCTAAAAGAACTATATTTGTCTCTCAAGGATACAAAGAGTATATAATGGATAGTGAATGTGGAACTATATTTGCTTCCCACAATGTTAGAGTCAATGACAATGATATCATTGGTGGAAATGATGGATGAAATTACCTATAACTAGTGGAATGTAGGACTCTTACACTTCCCATGGTATGAAGATTGTACTCAACCCATGCTCCCATTATTATGTGAAAATACTTTCTCCACCAACCTCTTACATAGATTCAAGGATTGGTTGATAAGTCAAAGAAGGTATATGGATTAATTTAAGGCACATTGTAGAAAAATATGAGTTTTGAGAATGACCTTGGAGATAGAGTTCTATTGATAGTTATTAATACTGTAATATTAATATTAAAATTGCAACATAAAATATTTTTTTAATTTTTTATATAAATTGATAAAAAATATCCCATCCTTGGTCAAAACTTTCTCCTAATTGCATATGTATCCCACTTGGTGGATAAATATCCCCTTTGAAGGATGCATGTAATGTTTTAAGACCCCATTTTATCCCATGATCCCTCAAATATTCATTTAGTTGATATGTCTCTTATTTTCACTACTTTACCATGGTCAAGACACCAAGATCCATCCTTGGTATGAAAAAAATACTATAGGCACCCATATCCCATTTTGAGATCAAAGATCCTTTTTAGAGGTCATGTGTGGTGATTTGAGTCCATATTCATGGACAACATCCTTAAAATATTTATATATGACTTGAGTCCCTTTATTTTCTCTCCTTGTCATGGTTATGACCCCTAGACCTATCCTTGGTGCATGAAACCACCTAACGTCACACATATTCCAATTGGAGGCAAAATATCCCCTTGAAAGAAACTTTGTAGTGGTTTAAGGACATGTGCATGTTTCATGAGCATTAAAAGTTTCATTTAGGTCTTAAGACCCTTTATTTTCTCGCATGACCATGGTCACAGTCTCCAAATCCATCCAATGCATCTAAAGTTTTCTAATATTTCCCGAATCTCATTCATATGTTAAATATTATAATCCCTAAAATACTAATTTAGATCATACAACCCTTGTTTTCCTTCATTGACCATGGTCAAAGCCTTGAGACCCATGCCTGGTATGCAAATTCTCTTAATGTTGTCTATGTCCCACCAAGAGGCCAATGATTTGAGTTTGTATGGTGGGTTGAGTCCGTTTTCATGGACTAGGGCCCTAGAAACTTCATTTACAACCAAATATGTGACATCCATATCTTTTATGTAAAGCCTCCTAAAAGTAACAATATCGCGCTCAAGGACAAAGTTAATTTCTAATTTTTTTTTTGAGTTGTTTGAAGAATATTCCATGTCCCTTGAGACTAGTTACACTCATTTATGGATTAAGGACCTTATTTTTATCCCATAAACATCGTTGGGGCCCAAAGACCCATCCTGGATACACAAAAAATCCTAATGGAAACCCTTTCTCATTCATATGAAAAATATCCCCTTTAAAGGGATGATGTTGTAGTTAAAGGCCTTGATCATAATTTATGGATTAAGCACCCTATTTTCATCACCTAATCATGGTCAAGGCCCCAACATAAACCCCTACTAAACAAAAAATCATAATGGAAACTTTATCCAACCCATATGCAAAAGATCCAGTTTAAATGTCTCATGGTGTAGTTCATGGCTTTAATCATGGCCTATTAACCCAATAATATTTTTTCAAGGCCTAATTTCTTGGATTTATCCCCCAACCATGGTTAAAACCTTCATAGCCATATTTGATACACAAAATATTATAACAATACCCATATCTCACTCAAAGGTTCATGATTCCCTACAGACAACATGTTATGTGGTTTAGGGCATTGATTATGTCCCTTAATCCCTAAAGGATTCATAAATTACCCAAGGGCCTTATTTTACTCACTTGACCATAGCTAATTACTTAATGCACATGTACCTAGTGTAAAATATTTCATAATGGTATACATATTCAACTTGGAGGCCAAATATTTCCTCTAAAGGGATTATGTTGAACGTGATGTTCATGGGTATTGAACCTTACAAATCCATTTATGGAATAAGGCCCTTATTGTCCTCCCTCCCTTTCTTATGGTAAATTACTTGAGACCCATTCCTACTATGAAAAAGATCATTATTATACCCATATCCTACTTATATGAAAAATATTTTGTTTAAAGGAACTATGTTGTAGTTTGAGGCCTTGATCACGACCTATTAGATCACGAATATTAACTTAGGTCCTAATTCCCTCGACTGCTGACCCAACCATGGTCAAGGCTCTAGTACCTATCCCTAATGCACAAAACCTTCTAATGGAATCCACATACCACTGTAATGATAATGATATCTTATATAGGGCATGTTTTGTGGTTTGTGGCCTTGTCCATGGCCATTGTAGGTCCCCAAAAGATTCATTTAGAGATTAAGGGATTTATTGTCCTCTTATGCACATTATCAAGGCATTGAGACCTATCCCCATTATCCAAGGAATTATAGGAGAAACCATGTTCCACTTGGAGGATATGGTAATACTAATATTAAACTGGTAATATTAATATTAAAATTGTAGCCTAAAATAATTTTTTAATTTTTTTTTAAATAAATATTACTCGTCGCACTTTTGACGACCATCATACACCTGTGATGTATTTTCTATATAAAAAACAAAAGTGGTCGTCTCAAGTGCGATGACAACTTAAATTGTTGTGATGAATTTACTATATAAAAAACAAAAGTTGTCATCGCAAGTGCGACGACAACTTAAATTGTTGTGATGCATTTTCTATATAAACAACGAAAGTTATCGTCGCATCTTTCATCTCAAGTGCAACGACAACTTAAATTGTTGCGACACATTTTCTATATAAACAAAAAAAAATGTCATTGCAATGGTCATCGCTAGTGTGACGACAACTTAAATTGCTGGGACACATTTTCTATATAAACAATGAAATTTGTTTTCACAATGGTCATCTCAAGTCCGACGCCAACTTAAATTGTTGTGACATAGTTGCTACATAAACAAAAAAAGTTGTTGTCGCAAGGGCGACGAAATTTTAAATTTTTTTGATGCATTTTCTATGTAAGCAATGAAATCTATTGTCCCAGTGGTCATCTCAATTGCGACAAAATGTTGGTTTCACTTAGTTTTCCTATATTGTCGTATTGGTGATGATATTTCTTTTTTTGTCGCAATTGTGAGAAGTTCTCTGGGGTCGTCATTCTTGCAACGGTAATTCAAGTTCATCACAGTTGCCACATGACATAAAATTACATTTCAAAGACTCAAGGTTCGTCACAATATCCATGACATAACGTCGCAAGAGCATCGAAATAGACATCACAAAATGGGCCAAATTTTCTAGTGTAGCTACTACTAAGAAGTCAAGTTTTGAGTTTGTAATATAATCTGTACACCATTTTTGGAGTTAGAGATTTGCGACATGAGTCCAGAGCCAATAGTCTGTAACAGAGCGCTACTACATATCTCTGAGTCTATAATTGAGAAAGATCTGAAGTTAATATATGAAGAAGGATCCAAAATTTCAAAATATGTTGTGTCTTTCTGTGTTTTTCCTTATGCATCGTATCTTTACAGTACTTCATTATGGTTCATAAGTTCCACATGATGTCTCTGTATTTGAATGCTTTTCTGCAACATAAGTAGTTATAGTCTTTGCACATATGAGTTTAGATTTGTTCTGTAGTTAGATGTTTTGTGCAAGATCAAGATGAATCCTTAAAGTTCTGTGAATCCCCCCTAAGTATTTTCCTTTCCCTTCCTTATCCATTTCTCTTGACAACGCTTCAGGTGAGACTTCTTCTCTTCGGAGGAGATGAAAATGTCATTTCTCTAGACTACTCGGTACCTTTTGTTGGTAACCTGAGAAGGACCCTGGTCTAAACAAACTTATGCCAACAAAATGGTTCTATTTCCAGGACCTGCATTAAAAGGGAACCTGTAGAGAGGATGCTTCCCCAGATTCACATATCTAATATTGACCAATGGTGGGAAAGAATTTGTGACGCCTTCATATGGAAAGAAGCAGAGTTGAGGAGAAAATCTGTGGAAGATACTCGTGAGGCAGTCTTTTACTCAGAAAGATCGAGCGACAGTACGAGATATTTTGGGTTAAATTCTCGGAATAAATTTTTCTGGATAAATAGGCTCCAATAAGATCCAGAGTTCCAAGAACGGGTCAAGAGGACCTATACTTGGGACACAAAAAACATTGCAAGACTTCATTGGTTGGATCGTCTAGTCACATGAGTGATTGATTTATGGGTAAATACCACACTAGAAGGATACATTATTGAGTTTGCAGCTAAGAATCACTAATATGTTTAATGAGAAGAGGGATATTTCAAGAAATATGCAAGGGGAAGACTACTGAGAGAAATCCCCCTTTGGATTAAAGTTTTCTTGATGGAAGAGGGGATGATGACTATGTCCCCGAATGAGATGTCATCGTAAACATCCTCTATTTGGGTAGGAAGAGTTTGGGTTAGAGTCATGGCCTGAGAGAGGGGGAGGGTTCTTTGATAAACGAGGGAAAAAACAAGAAATGTACTCAAGAGACAAGTGAGCCTTGAAAAGAGACACCATAGTTGAGAAGTGGTGGCGCAACACAATCAAGAAGGTAGTAAGATAGTCTGGGATGTTGTAGAAAGAGGTCAGACTAGGAGAAGAAGAGGAAATAAATATGGAAGAGTTGTAGAATATGAGAAGATAGGAAAGACTGGTTAGTCAAAGATTAAGTGAGAGAGAAGAGAAGAGAGAAAGAAGTCCCCAAGAGGGTGGACAAGAAGGAGAAGGTGTATAAGTAAGAGAGAAGGAAATTGACATGGATCTTGAAGAGGAAAGAGAAGATTCAACCCTGATGACAGGAAAGATCAGGAATCCAGCTGAAGAGACCTCTCCAAAGGAAGAAAATGACACTCCACATATCAAACAAAATCGCCTTGAATCCAGTGGCACCAACCCCAAATCACCCATACCCCAAGTGTATTCTACAAGTGGTAAGTTTGATACTACTTTATCATGCTATTTTTGTTCCAGTACAATTAGTTAGTCAGTCACAACCAGGAAGTGCGATTACAGGAAGGATATTGGGATCCCTTGGTAGATTGCGAGTAGGACTGTTAGGTTTCATTTTGAGAGGAGAACCAATATTAGCAATGGTTGGTCACGTAAGAGGTTCGATTGCCCGATACCCAGAATTCTGGGGTAAGGGAGATGAATATGTGGAGAAGAATTGGTTCTTATGTGAAGCAATCTGGAGATCCAGAGGGACTCTAGATGAAAATAAGTTGCTTGAGCTCGAGAATACCTTAATAGGTCATGATATCAAGTGGTACATGAATATTATTGAGCTAGGAGTGCCAGGAATACAAGGTTAAGAATTCACACTTATCCAAGTACGGACAAGGTTCATAGCCAAGTTTAAACTACCTTAGTCATAACAACAAGATATGTATGAGTTGGATGAGATTCAATAAAGGGAAGGTGAATTAACCTGGGAATATAGGCAAAAGTTTAAAGATGCTATAGGGAGGTTATCACATCCAATCCATGAGGAACATAAAAGGGAATGGTATATTCAAGGATTTCTACGTCTGACGCGAATTCCTCTAACAAAATAGTGTATAGCCACTTTAACCGACACCTTGGAACAATCGATGAAGATTGAAGCCATGGTGGGATACCGTGGGAGCCTGAGAGTGATCAGACCCCCAACAAATGTGAAGTTGGCACAACTACAAGGGGAAATATCAGTGCTTACCGAAAAGATTCAAGAACTGACAATACCTATACCGGGACAACTATAGGTCTGGTGCACTGAATGTTATACAGAAGGACATCTAGTGAACAAATTTCCACGAATGAGGGTAATGGGACCTCCTTAGAATCTGGTGGGACCCTTACCAGGACCCACTCGAGGAGTTGCACAAGTATCTGCGAACTTACCATTCCATAACCCCACCCCATAATATGCTTTTCCAGGGATCCAAGTAGCACCAATGGTTGAGTATTGTAAGATCTTTTGAATCCATGGGCATGGGGCTAAATAGTTCCCCATTATGTATAAATATTCGATAGTACCAAATGCAGTACACTGTGAGTTCTGTGCATCTACCACACATACTACCAATCAATGTAGAGAGTTGGATGCACTTGTAGACATGTTGGACATAACAACATTCAGGGTGAATGAAAACCCTCAGGGACTGGGAAGAGGTTGAAGAGGTGGATTTGTAGGAGGATTAAGAGGAGGAAGGACCAGGGGAACAGGGACAATAAGATGTTATAAACTTGATGAGAAAGGCCATATAGCTAGAGACTGTCCTCATCCGAGGAAACCATAGTGCTCCCACTACAGAACCAATGGGCATGCAACTAAAGGCCGCCAAAAAATAATTGCAAAATGGGAAGACTGGGTACGTCAACAAGGAACTAACCTCATTAGTTCAGAAATCAAGAGAGTTAGTCAAGGAAAATTACTGAAACTCAATATCATTACTTGAGGGAGAGAAAAGATAGGACCTGATGTTGATAATCTACCTTAGATCAAGAAAGAAGCATCTAAATAAGACATCTATGACCCCCTAAAACAAAAGTTTTTCTTTAAAAATGCCATAGAAGTATTTCAGAATATCCCTAGCCCTGATATGTAAGAGAAACCCCCACAACCTATTGTTTACCCTAATATTGTGCAATTCCCTGCTTCACCCCTGCATCCAGAAACCTTTTTGTCAAACCGAGACAACCTAAGCAACCAAAAAACGTATTCAACCTTTGGTTTCAATTATTCTTTGATATTCTCATAAATGACCATTTAACAGAGAATTTTCACAATGTGCTATACCTATTTTTAGGAAATGAGGAACACACAGAAGCAAGAATAAGAACCAACCTTCCTGAGAAGAGTACTTAGAGGGTGCAGAGAATGAAAGTCCAAACTGGAAAAGAATTCAGACTAGTAGCTTAGTTAGAAAAATTTGATATTAAGGATGTCATGTTAGATCTAGGATCTGATGTGAACTTTCTTCCTAAAAAGACTTGGGAAGCCCTAGGAATACCCCAGTTGACATATTCCCCAATCCAGTTAAGGATGGCCAACTAGTATTGTATTTTCCCCATAGGAAGATTGGAGAACGTGGAAATAGATGTTGCAGGATTGAAGACAATAGTTGAATTTGAAGTGATTGAGATAATGGGGGATAAGGACCCTTACCCTGCACTACCTGGGATTGATTGGGCCTATGAAAACTATGCAGTGATTGACCTAAATAAATACGCCATGACATTTGAGACATATGGAATCAAGGTAATTCAACCCTTGGATCCATATGTAGGGCCCAGGTATACAAAGCCAATAGACAATAATATGGAAGGAGAAGACTTGGATCGATTGTACACTATGACAATAGGAACAAGAGGCGATTACATAAATACTACTACTAATGGATCAGTAAGTTGGAGGAGTATACAGTCAGTGGACAAAGATTTAGAACTGGCATTGACATTTTGCAACAAGGCTCATACAAAAGGTTCTCAAGGAGATGTGCAACTGTCAGAGAAACTAGATGGGTTGGGACCGAGGTCAAAGAACAACTAGTATATGATGTCACCTCAGGACTTGACAATTTTATGCTCAACATGCAAGGAAAGAAGTAACATCCCGAGCCTCACACCGACTGGGCATGCCACTCCTCAGACGCTTTAGTTATCTCTAATAACATATTGTAACATTCCCGGTATTCAACTGAGCTATGCCACATAATCTCTTCAAAAATGCATGCAATTATTACATATACATACAACACTCTTGCAGAATCTTTACATATAAATGTAAAAAGATAAATACATTCTGTAAATGCACAGATTCATATGGAAACAACAGTAAACATAGATATGCAACATATACAGGGAAATACCCATAAACATACAAAGAGTTATAATCACATATATGATAAACTGTAACATAATCACGTAAATAATAATGCAACATAGTAAATTTATCACACAATTGGTACTTATCTTGGAAATATTGTCACCAACTACGTACAGACCACCCACAAACCTCCCAGCCTTAGACTACACTGTTCATCACTCTCAATAGTGAGTCACCCCAGAGCTGGTACAAAACTCCACCCGGGTAAAGGGGTTCCTAACCAGGCTAAAGGCTCATAGACAATGGGAAAGACTCTGTCTCAGGTGCTCACTCAATTAACATCCTACAACCTCTCATTCCCCACATGCTTGTCCCACCCAAGGAAGTCTGCCCCTTCTCTACTCAACAGTCCTTCGACTGCCCCACTTCCCTTCTAGGGCTTCAGCAACATGCTGGACATGAAGTCTCAGATCACTGTAGTTGTAGTTTAGCACCTTCAAGAAATAAATTCCCAACAATTATCTCGCTCAGAGAATTTCTCACGGGCCTGACAACCTGCCTTTTCAATTTCCCACGGGCTTGAAAACCCGCTTCTTCAATCCTGCTCCCAAGGTAACCAGGTACACCAACCGAAAATGGTTATGGAAATAGGCTCAGATATAGTGAAATGAATGTTTGAAGGATAACTGACTGTGTGAGTGAAAAATGGTAATGGAATCATTGACTGGATGACTGAATGATGGAAGGAATCATGTAAGAGATTATCATAAGAGTGATGGTAAGAATGATCATGAAAAACGATCGTGAAGAATTATCGTGAAGGTTGATCGTGAAGATCCCCAAATGAGATAAGTCCCCACGATATGTATGCATGTCCCCAACTTGACACTTGTCATTTTGGAAGCTACTTTTGTCTACTTGTCCCCAACTTTAGAAATTAGGATAAAATAATTATCCATACTTTATGTTTTTAAGAAATATTGATATAATATTCCTTTTTGGCTTAAGCTATCTAGCTTATCCCTTTACCTTAGCTTTTGGCCCTCCCTTTCCCTAACTGGTGGAGTTCAGTCCCCCATCTCTTTTATTGTGGTCGGTCTGCATGTAACGATGCATTTTATATTAATCATGAGACATATACAAAATAGGTGCATTGGCATTTAACATTTAGGTACTCTGGCCTAATTCCAAAACATAAGCATCCCACCTTATAATAATTGGCTCACTAGCCTATAACACATATCATATACACAAGGCTCGCTGACCTCCATACTGCGTGCACTTTAGTTACTACGCACAGTATCTGGGAATGTGCACACTACATCATTTTACTGCGCAGTACATGCGTGCACTATGCCATGAAAGGTGCATTACAAAATGATGTCAAAATAGCTCACCAAATTAAGTATACTTACATTACATTTACAATTGGGTTTGGTTGAGGGATATTACAATCCCCTCCCCTTATTTATGCACTATCCTCAGTGCATCATATACCCATATACAACAAAATTTTCACAAATCCTCAAAAAGATGTGGGTATTCTATCCGCATTGCATCCTCATGCTCCCAAGTAGCATCCTTAGGACTGTACCAGTTCCATTGGACCTTTACAATATGTATGGCTTGATTCCAAAGATTTTTTATTTTCTGGTCCAAAATGTGCACCGGATGCACTTGAAAAGTGCCTTATTGCTCCACCTGAATCACATTCCATTCAATAACATGATTAGCATCGGGTATATATTTCTTTAGCAATGATACATGAAATACAGTATGAATAGACATAGACATAGACAATGAAATCATATAAGCAACTGGACCAATCCTCTCTAGTATTTCAAATGGCCCACAAAATCTGGCTACCAACTTGGCGTAGCTTCCCAGCTTCAGGGAAATCCTATTATCTTTAACCTTCAAGAAAACATGATCACCCACTTTGAACTCCTTGTGGGTTCTCCTCTTATCGACATAGCTTTTCTGCCTGTCTTGGGCAAGTTTTAAATTCTTCTTAATTTTTATCATTTGGTCCTCCATCTCCTTGAGCAACTCTGGCCCAACTACTATCCTATTAGTTGGATTATCCCAACTTACTAGAGTATTTCACTTCCTTCTGTAAACTTCTTCAAATGGTCTCATCTTGAACGATGCCTGATACACATTGTTGTAAGCGAATTCTACCAAGTGCAGGTAGTCTTACCATTTTTATGGTTTTTCCATCACATACATTCTCAGTATGTCTTCTATCACTCTGTTTATCCTCTCTATTTGTCCACTAGAATACATTCTGAATCCTTTGAACAATCCTTTCCAAAAACTCGAGGTGAATTTCAAGTCTCTGTCGGACACAATTTTTTTAGGAATTTTGTGCAATCGTGCCACTTCCTTCATGCAAATATCAACAACATCTGCTAGCTTGTGAGTAGTTTTTAGTGGAATAAAATGGGCAGATTTTGTAAGCTTGGCCACCACCACCATGATCGAATCATGCAGCTTGCCTGTTCTGGGAAATCGCATAATAAAATCTATTCTCACCACTTCCCACTTTCATTCACGAATGGGCAAAGGTTGTAGCAACCCTGCTGGGTGCCTATGCTCAGCTTTAACTTTCTGGCATTCCATACATCTAGCGATGTATTCAATGATATCTCTCTTCATACTTGGCTAAAATTATTGGTTCTTGATCGCTTCCATGGTTTTCTGATATCCAAGGTGCCCTGCATAAGGGACATTACGCATTTCATGTAAAATCATATGTTTGAAGTCCTGGACATTTGGAACAAATTTTTTATTCTTGTGCAGCAATATTCCATCTATTCCCAAATTATAATTATCCATGTTTTGTGGATCTTACCCTGTTGTAGGTTTGCTACCAATTCTCTGTATTGCAGATCTGCATTTGCAGCTTCGAAATATTTCTTTTAATATCAGTCTAATACATGCTAATGGTTGTAGCATGTAGTTCATGCATCCTCTTGCTGAGTGCATCAACCACTTTATTCTCTTTTCCCTTGATATACTTTATATCAAAGTCATATTCGCTTAGAAATTCTAACCATCTTCTTTTCCTAGCATTTAGATTTGGCTGATCAAATAAATAATTCAGACCATTGTGGTTTGTTCTTAGCTCAAACCTCTTTCCCATGAGGTAGTGTCTCCATTTCCTCAAGGCATGCACTATGGTTTCCAACTCCAAATCACGAGTGGCATAGTTTCTTTCATGCTCCATCAACTTCCTTGATTCATAACATATAACAAACCCATTTTGACTGAGGACTCCACCAAGTCCTTCATTACATGCATCGGTGCATACAATGAAGTCTTCATTTGGGTCCACAATCCTTAATATTGGAGAACTTGTCAATAATTGTTTCAAGTGTTGGAAACTCTTTTCGCAATCCAGTGTCCACTGAAACTTCACCCCCTTTCTTTGAAAGGAAGTGATTGGGTGTGTAATCTTTGAGAAAACTTCAATAAATCTTCTGTAGTAGCCTGCAAGACCATGAATGATCTCACCTCTGTCACATTCTTTGGCACTGACCATTCTCTAATGGCTTCAATCTTCTCAGGGTCCACTGCTATCCCATCCTTTGAAATGATATGCCCTAAATAATGAATTTGTTTCTGATAAAATGAGCACTTTCTCAATTTGGCATAGACCTGATTCCCCCTTAATACTTGCAACACCATCCTCAAATGATGTTCATGCTCTTCCTCTGACTTATAATATATACAAATTTCATCCAAAAAGACAATGACAAACTTGTCCAGATATTCTCAAAAAACACCATTCATTAAGCACATGAAAATAGATGGTGCATTTGAAAACCCAAATGGCACCACTGTGAACTCATAATGACCATACCTTGTCCTGAAGACAGTCTTGTTGATATCTTCTTCTTTAATCCTTACCTGATGGTATCTTGATCTGAGATCTATCTTTGAAAGTATCTTTGCATCCTTCAATTGATCAAAGAGATCATCAAGCCTTGGTAGAGGATACTTGTTCTTAACAACCACTTTATTCAACTGTCTGAAGTCAACGCACAATATTAGTGTTCCATATTTCTTTTTCACAAACAATACTGGGGCACCCCAAGGTGACACACTTGGGCGTATATACCCCTTCTTCAGAATTTCTTCAAGATGCATTTGCAACTCCTTCAACTCTGTTGTACTCATTCTATAAGGAGTCTTTGATACTGGAGCTGCTCCAGGCATTATATTTATAGAGAAATCAATGTCTCTTTTTGGGGTTAGTCCTGGTACTTCCTTGAACACATCTTCAAATTATTCTAGGACTGCATAATCTTCCAAATTTGGCACCTTATCTTTAGGTGTCTCTTCTATATGAGCTGCAAATATTTGGCATCCTTTTCTGTAACATTTCTTCAGTTGCAATGTTGAAATTTCTCTAATGGTTACTGCTCTGGGAATTCCCTGCACTTTCCTGAGTTTCCCTTCCTCATCCAAAGACATAAATGATTTGTTGTGACAGTCTAGGAGAGAATGATGTTGGTCCAACCAATCCATCCCAATTAGATAGTCATAAGAACCTAAAGGAAAGATTTTAAAATCTGGCTTGGTGTTCAGTCCATTCATGTCCATGAGGCATGACTTAACAATCTCATTAACTTTTCTTCTGGCTCTTGTAGCTAGCTACACCAACCAGGATTTCCCATGCTTGCTTCTTGGAAATTTCAAACTTTCCACCATCTTAGGGTCTATATAACTATCACTAACTCTCGAATCAATTAAAATAACAATGCTTTGGTTGTTGATCATACCTTCCAATTCAATCATGTGGGACTGATACTCTACTTTCTTTTTGTCTAGGTCTGCATAGATCCTTGGCACATATTTGCTCATGTCCTCCACTATTTTAGCTTGTTGTACATTGAGAAAAACCCTACCTTTTTCACCCCTGTGAGGATAATCTATGAACCTATGATCTCCTTTACAACCCCAACATTGAATAGGTGGTTGCCTTGGCCTTTGAATCCCTATGTCAATCGTTCTAGGTTCTTTGGGCATTTTATGTCCCTGTCGATTATTTCTAAAGAATGGTGGCTTATCTCCCTTCTTCCTCTGATCCATCTTGAATTTCTTTTTTTCTTCCCAAGCCTTTTGGAAAGTTGGCCTTGCTTTATGTTGATCATATAGTAATTTAGCTCACCTTATGGTCTCTTCCAATGTCTTGGGATCATCATACTATATTTTGTCACTGATGAATGATGGAAATCCACTCAAATACCTTTGAATTTTGACTGTCTCATCCTTGATGAAAGAGACATACTTCAACAGTTCTAGAAACCTTCTCTCATATTCATCTATGGTCATACTTCCAAGCTTGAGTTCAAAGAACTCTTTCATTTTCTTGTCATAGTATCTCTTAGTTAAGTATTTCTTCTCAAAATATTTCTTGAATTCCCTCCAAGTATCACTTTTCTCTTTAATGTGTTGCACCTGAACAAGATGCACCCACCACATGGAGGCCATTTCCTTGACTTGATAGATAGCAATTCTACCTTCTGCATGAGAATAATAATTATGCAATTGAAAATACTTTCTCATTTCCAACAACCATGTTTCTACATCTTCATCCTTCTTATGCTCACCATCAAATGTAGAAGGTTTGATTTTGTTCATTTCTCCTCGTAGCTCATCCACCCCAGATCTCTTATGCCTTCGAACAGGGGATGGAATTGAGCTTTTTCTTTCTCTCTTATTGGAATTCCTTGGGGAGTGATGGTGGTGTCTGCTAACACTTCTTGCTTTTCTTTTCTCATCCGAAGGCTTGTGACTTCCAAATTTTATTAAGCCACTCTCCTTAACCAATTTCTTTTCTATTATGTTCAAGACATACGATAACTTCATGTTGAAGTCATCTTGCTGCTCCTTGTCTCTCATAAGACTTTCATGATCAGGTTTATGGCTTTGGACATCCTTCTACAAATTTTTAATGGTCTCTGCCAAATTCATGTTTTCATTCCTTTATTATCCATGTCCATTGGAGTTTGTTCCTTTAATGCCCAAATGGACATCCATCCCTCTGCTCTCATCTTGATGATTGCAATTCCCCTGTGCCTCTTCCATTCCTATGGAATCTGCACTGATCTGATATGATCTAGTTGTTGTTAATTATGAAAAACGTGTAGCAATCGAAACTTATCAGGATAACAATTCAATAATTCATGAGAAATACAAACCATTTTGGTTCAATATATACATCATAATTATCTCTTTTGATTTCTTGGTGTTATCACCATGACAATTCTAGATAATACCCAAGTCTTGAGAACATAGACGCATGGCGCCTTCAGAGATACATTTGGGAAAAAGGTGGTTTGTCGAAACCACTTTCGCCAAGACACGGTATCATATGTTTCAATATGTCAAAACCACCACTAATGGAATTGGGGACGGCTAGTTAGATCACCCTGTTTCACTCATTCGGTATTGTGCAGCTGTATGAAGTCAGCTAAATGCCACCATATAACGAACTCAAAAGCTAATAATTTGAAATGGATTAGCTGAGCATGACAACCCAACGCACTTGTACGTAGTATGTTTGTGCTTCATAATTGGGATTATATAACTACCAATCCTCAAGTATGGAGGCATTAGCTTATACATAAATGGAGTAATCTCCAAATTGCTCAACTTTTTTCTCTCTGTAAAAGCATTTCGGTATCCACAAACTGAGGTATATGGACAAGGCTAAATCCAGTGAGACTGGTTATTTGGGAAACATGCTAGACTTTCCTGCGAATAAGGAGGAAAGGTTACTTGCTCACATTCTAGCGAATAAATTCCACACAGAGTCAACTATAGACTTGCAGTTGGAAGTCAGGATGAATCCCACTATGAAGGATTTAGTCATCAACAAGACAACTGCTAAGACGAAAAGGAGAAAGTGGCAGAAGAAGGAAACCACAACTGAAATGGATCAAAGTGTTGAAGAGAATCAACCGGTCTGGCTAGATTCTTTAAAAGAGGAGATCGCTAAGCTAAAATGAGTCCTCAATCAAAATTAAGTAGATTTCAACGAATTTTGGACAGCTGGTAGCAATGGTAAGGGTCCCCAGAGATGATAGGTCTATTCTTAAACGGTCCCTTTACAATAGGATAATTGTTATCATTCCCTTTTTGTAATTTTGGGATTAATACGATTATATAAATGTAGAAGTGGATTTTGGATTGTTTATTACAAGATTCTAACTAGTGGTGTTATGAGTCTTGTTTTATTTCATATTATGATTTTCTTGTAAGATTATATTTCACTTCCATCTGTCTGAATTGGAGGAATGTAAGACTTAGAATTCATTTCTTAGATGCTCTCGGCTTAGCAATTTAGACTGTATTTATTTCTTCTCAAACCAACTCTGAATTCATTTTAAATGATGCTTCGATGTGGTTGGGAGTTTCTTTTTCCTATAATACCATGCAAATTTTCTATTAAACTCAGACTCATCGCCTTCCAAATGACTTCGAGCGCACAAAAATTCAACCTGTACACACATATTTATCGTGCACAACAACACCACAAGGTAAATCGTGCTTCCGCGCACCTATATCCACTATGCATTTCTTCTCCATCGTGCCAATAACTTGTGTGCACTACTTTTGCGTTGTGCGCCAATATCCACTGTGCACAGTTTTGGTATCACGCACTGATATTACACATGCATTCCTCCCTATGTATTGTACCATGCCAAAGTTCAATATGTTGTACCGCACACAATAATCTGAACGCACCATTGAATACATTGTCGCGAGGCAACTTATACTCATACTATGCGTGCACCAACCAAACTCCTCTATGTTTTGCAATACTTGAGCACACCTGGATGTCAATGTTTTCCACGTGGTGCCAAAACTTTCCATGGATGCTATGTGACTTGAAATTTGGTCACTTTGAAATTAATATTCTGTGAATATTCACTTCAATTGGACCTTTTTGGCTCATCCAGGCTCAGTGTTGGAACTGAAGCTCTGATACCATATTGTAACATCCCCACCCTCACACCGGTCGGGCATGCCACTCCTTAGATGCTTTACTTAGCTCTGATAACATATTGTAACATCCCTAGTATTCAACTGAGCTATGCCACATAATCTCTTCAAAACTGCATGCAACTATAACATAAACATACAACACTCTTGCAGAAGCTTTACATATAAACATAAAAATATAAATACATTCTGTAAATGCATAGATTCATATGTAAATAATAGTAAACAAAGATATGCAGCATATACAGGGAAATATCCATAAACATACAGATAGTTATAATCACATATATGATAAACCGTAACATAAGCACATAAATAATAATGCAGCATAGTAAATTTATCACACGATTCGTACTTATCTTGGAAAGATTGTCACCAACTGTGTACGGACCATCCATGAACCTCCCAGCCTTAGACTACACTGTTCATCACTCTCAATAGTGAGTCACCCCCAAGCTGGGACTAAACTCCACCCAGGTAAAGGGGTTCCTAACCAGGCTAAAGGCTCATAGACAATAAGAAAGACTTTTTCTTAGGTGTTCACTCAACTAACAACCTACAACCTCTCATTCCCCACATCCCTGTCCCACCCAAGGAAGCGTGCCCCTTCTCTACTCAACAGTCCTTCGACTGCCCCACTTCCCTTCTAGGGCTTCAGCAACAAGCTAGACAAGAAGTCTCAGATCATTGTAGTTGTAGTTTAGCACGTTCAGGAAATCAATTCACAAAAATTCTCTCACTCAGGGAATTACTCACGGGCCTAACAACCCACCTCTTCAATTTCCCATGGGCCTGAAAACCCGCTTCTTCAATCCCTCTCCCAAGATAACCAAGTACACCAACCATAAATGGTTATGGAAACAGGCTCATATACAGTGAAATGAATGTCTGAAGGATAATTGATTGCGTGAGTGAAAACTGGTCATGGAATCATTAACTGGATGACTGAATGATGGAAGGAATCATGTAAGAGATTATCGTAAGAGTGATGGTAAGAATGATCATGAAAAATGTTCATGAATAATGATCGTGAAGGTTAATCGTGAAGATCCCCAAATGGGCTAAGTCCCCACGATATGTATGCATGTCCCAAATTTGACACTTGTCATGTTGGAAGCTAGTTTAGTCCACTTGTCGCCAACTTTAGAACTTAGGATAAAATAATTAGTCATACTTTATGTTTTTAAGAAATATTAAGATAATATTCCTTTTTGGCTTAATCTCTCTAGCTTATCCCCTTCCCTTAACTTTTGGCCCTCCCTTTCCCTAACTGGTGGAGTTCAGTCCCCCATCTCTTTTATCGTGGTCAATTTGTGTGCAACAATGTATTTTATATTAATCATGAGACATATACAAAATAGGCACACTTGCCTTTAACATCTAGGATCTCAAGCCTAATTCCAAAACATAAGCATCCTGACTTATAATAACTGGCCCACCAGCCTATAACACATATCATATACACAAGGCTCGTTGACCTCCATACTGCACGCTCTTTAGTTACTGTGCGTGGTATCTGGGAATGTTCACACTACATCATTTTACTGTGCAGTACATGCGCGCACTATGCCATGAAAGGTGCATTACAAAATGATGTCAAAATAGCTCACCAACTTAAGCATACTTACATTTCATTTACAATTGGGTTCAGTCGAGGGATATTACAAAAGGTAGTAGAGGATCAAAGTATCTCAATACTAGATTTAGCCCTCAAGGACACCCCTACAAGATGGTGGGCCAATCATAAAACCGTACTCAGAAATTGGAACGAATTGAAGCAAGCTATAAAGTACAGGTTTCATAATAAGGAGCAGTCAAAATCACCGATGCTGACAAATTTCCAAGTTGCGGAACTGTTCAGTGGAGAATCTGATCCTAGAACACATATTGAACAATGTGTGAAATGGTGGCAAGCTGCAGAAATACCCTCTTGATTTTGGGTTCAGGTATTTCCCCACTCACTAAGTCCAATCCCAAAATCTTGGTTCATACATGAAGAAACCAGAAGACAGACCAACGACTGGAAAATGTTGGCAAATCACTTTTGCAAGGACTTCTCATTTACAAATAAGTACCCTGAGCTTGAAGTAGTCCTGTAGAGAATTAAACAATTTATTTTTATAGACAATAGTAATCAGAAATCAAACCTAGTGGTATGTTCAAGACATAGACGAGAAATTCAGACTAATTTTCACCTCACCTCAAACAAGAAGCCTATAGAGTGCTATAAGATTAATAGGGATTCAAAAATCCCAAATGATTTAAAGGAATTGAGAAACCTAGCCATTAAAGAGACAAAATGGAACAGAGAAATCTAGAACACCATACCCAGTCACATTGATAGTTCCTAAAATCACCCATTAAAGTTGCGCAAATTCAATATAGGGACCATAGAGCAATCTAAGATAGCTATGGTGGGAGATTAATAGGACAAACAAACAAGTCAATAAATACAGAGTTTGTTGCGGGAATACGAGTATCTGTTCCGAAAGACCCTTTCAAAATTAAAGGGGATCAAAGGAGTTATGGGAGAAATGAAAATTGAATTAAAACTAGGATCAAATCCTATGAGGCATAGACCATACTGCCTTAACCCTATATTAAAAGATAATTTTAATAAGGAGATAGACAAGATGTTGGAATATGGACTTCTTTTTGGAGTGGAAGAAGCATAATGGGTCAGTCGAATAGTCATCCAAAGCAAGAAAGGCACAGAGGATATCAGGTTCTGTGTAGACTATAGAAGCCTTAACTCTACCTGTGTGCATGACCCTTTCCCAATACCTTTTACTAATTAGGTTCTAGAACAGGTTGCGGGGAAATAAGCATACTCATTCACAAATGGATTTTTAGGGTACCACCAAGTAAGGATTTCCAAAGAGGAAAAAATGAAGACCACACTCATAATATAATGGGGGTATTTTGCATACAATGTGATGCCATTTGGATTAAATAATGCCCCTACAGTTTTCTCCAAGATCGTAATAACAACTTTTAGAGAGTTCATTCAAAATTTTATAGAAGTCTATATGGATGATTGGACGATATACAGTCTACTCAAGGAACATGTAGTGTTGTTACGTTCAATGTTTGACAAATGCAGAGAATTGCAGATATCATTGAATATTAGAAAGTGTATCTTCTGTGTACCACATGGAAATTTTTTGGGCCACTTATTATGCCAAGAGGGAGTACTGGTAGACCCAACCAAAGTTGCGGTTATTGTGAATATTCCTCGCCCTATAAGTGCTAAGTAGTTGCGCTCCACGTTGGAAGACAAAGGGTACTATCATAGATTCATTAGAAGATATGCAAACATTACTGCACCTCTGGAAAATCTATTGAATAAGGCCAAAATGTTCCAATGGACCCTAGAGTGTGATAAAGTGTTCGACACCATAAAGGAGAATCTCAGTACAACATCGATTATGATATTCGCAAACTGGGAAAATGAATTTCATGTCCACATAGATGCTTCAGGTATTGCCTTAGGAGCTATCTTAGCGCAACATGGATATGGAGCCATGGATCATCCTATCTACTTTGTGAGTAGGAAGTTGTCACAAGATGAGTGAAACTACACGACGACAGAAAGGGAGGGTTTAGCCATGAATTATGCTTTGCATAAATTTAGACATTATTTGTTAGGTTCTTATTTTAAGTTCTTTACTAGTCATTCTGGATTGAAATATCTAGTTAACAAAACTGTGTTCGAAGGGAGGATTTGTATATGGTTGCTAATATTTTAGGAATTATCTTTTGAAGTAATTATTAATCCTCCAAGATGAAATGTAGGACCTGATCAACTGTTTATATTAGAGTTAGGGTAAAGTGGCAGAGCAACTAACGATCAACTCCTAGATACAGATTTGTTATGGGTTGAGGCCATACTAGAGTATCTGGAAGACATAACAGTCTTATTAAGTACATGAGACTTCCCATAAACATATTCTACAACCCATAAACACCATATGGTTGTTAGATAAGCGAACTATCAGTTGATTGTAGGGAAATTATACAAATTGGGACTAGATAGTATTCTCAGAAAATGTGTCTTGGATCATGAAAGGTAGGACATTTTGTGTGAATGACACAACAGATTTGTGGGAGGTCCTATAGGAGGAAAGGATACCATGTAGAAAGTTATCCAAGCTAGAATTTGGTGGGAAACTCTCTTCAAGTATGTAAAGGTATATGCTAGATCATGCGATGTTTTTCAAAGAGTGGGTAAACCATCATGACGAGATGAATTACCACTTCAGCCAGTTCGAGCTCTACATAAATTTGAGAAGTGGGGGTTAATTCATTGGAACGATAAACCACACAACTAAGCATTCAAAGGAAAGGTACATCATTATCGCAACTGACTACCTTACACATTGGGTTGAGGCAATAGTTTTTTAGGACTGTTCGACTGATACTACTACTAGGTTGATTTTTGAGAATATTATCACTTGATTTGGATTTCCTAGGAGCCTAACTAGTGATCAGAGAGATAATTTTATTAGTAGCAATATAGTAAATATTACAATAGAGTTATTGGTCCAACATCACAAAAGAATCCCCTACCACCCGCAATCCAATGGAACAATAGAATCATTCAACAAGATTTTGGAGAAAGGATTAACAAAGGTCTATTGCATAAATCAGGAATATTGGGATGTCATAGTTCCAATAGTACTATGGGATTACAGGACAACCAAAAAGAAAATTCACAGGTACATGACATTTCAACTAGTTTATGGGAAAGAGGTTGTGGTTCCTGCATAATTCATCACCCCAATTTTGTACATTGTAAAAATCACCCATATGTTGGAGGAAGAATCAGTTGCGCAGAGACTTATGGAGTTACAAGAACTCGAAGAGACCAAGTTTTTAGCAGACTTCCATCAATTGTTTGAGAAAGAAAGGAAAAAATATTGGCATGACAGACACATTAATACTAAAGTATTTTCACAAGGAGAGAAGGTCCTCCTCTATGAAATTCGGTACTGGGAAGCATCCTCGCAAGTTGCGCATTCATTTATAGGGACCATTTATATTTGCGGAGATCCAAACTTCATGAGTAGTCAGACTTGCATAATTGGATGGTATGCTGCGACCAGGATTGGTGAATGACGCTCACTTGAAACACTATATGTCTCAGAACTGAGAAAAAAGGACTATTGCTATAGTCTGAAGGAGCATGTATAGTAGTAAGATTTAAGTTTTATGCAACTTTTGTAAATTCAGTTAATAAATTCGATTAGTGCAGTTTTACGCCGTGACATGTAGCTCATTTCCTTTTTTGTCTAAGTGTTGTTTGATGTATAACTGCTTACTCAGCAGTGCAGGATCAGAAGTGTAAATAATCCATTAATTATATTCATTAATATGATGAGGACCCCTTTGTGGTCGGAGGGAGAATGAATCTGAATGAAATCTGAGTCCATGTACCACACGAACCCAGTCTAGTCACAACCTTTATTTCCATTACGATACCCCGTCTGAATTTTGTTAAGCCATAAAGCCATGATACACGAATATTCCATTGGTATTTTCACCAATATTTCGATCCATCAAACAAAAAGGTCTGAAATCGGCCAAGTCCCTGTCCAACTTGCACAACAAATGCCAGAATAGCCTAATAGGATTTACCCCATTAACCTGTCCCGTTGAACAACAAAAATCCAATTTGTGTCCATATGGTCATGATGAACAACAATTATTGCTAAAATGGCCATCTAAGCCTGAGTATAAGGCTCTGAGAACTCATCGTATAATGCATTTTTTTCAAAGAACTTAGAAATTTTTGAATTCTGTAGAGTGAACAAGATTGTGTAGTTGTGAAACCTGTAGTTGTGATCCCCAATCCCTATTTCACCATAGAATTTGGTCATATCCAAAAACCACATGGATTAGAGCTATAGGAATATGAGGTGCCATGTCCAAAGACACAATACCGGATGAAACCTGCGACCCCTAAGTTAAGGTCGTTGGTGATCTCAAGGGGAAGGTGGAGTAGGTCAAGCTCCTTGATCTTGACTTAATAGACCAAGTCTTGTTCCCCCAGATGAACATAGACGTATTTTGGAATATCTCTCAAGAAGAGTTGGGAGTCATGTTGTTCATGCCAAAGCCTCAATTTGTCAACCTCTTAAACTCGACCATCATGAACCTCAGAGACCTGCCAGTGTTTGGTACCACTGGTGATGTTGCATGGTGCACTAAATTCCTAATCAAAAGTGTGAACGACATAATTATCTGGTTGGATAGGCGATATCCAATCCATGTTGAATCCATTCATCCACTTACTAGACTGTCCCTTGAAGGCAAGAATGTGTCGAAAGGATTCCAGGGTCCCAGTAAGCATGGCAAGAAGAAAGGGGAGCCCAGCCTCTATGAAAGGTTCCACACTCAGGGGGGGATCGCACAGCCAAAATTGACCCCATACTACCAGAGACAGTCAGGATTGGCTACTACATCATAGCCAACAAGGTTCTAAGGTCATACTACAAGGGATAATGCACGATGGATGGATTTTCAGTAGAAAACTTTTGCACCAATGGTGCTATATTCAACTGGTGTAGTTACCTATTGGAGGAACTACTCATGGATTGCGAGGAATCCTAGGGGAAGGGAGGCACGTTCACGATGCTAAAGTGGAAGCCATCCATTGGAAGATCATTGGCACTAGAAAACAAGGGTTTCCTTGTGAGGATGTTTGACCCTTGGTATTCCAGGGTGAACTTGGAGAACATGACCTTCAATAACATGACTTTATCTAAGTTTTACAATGGCCTGATCAATGCAATGCAGAGGTTGAACTTTCCACAGGAGCTCCTCAACTACAAAATGAGGAATATCACTTTCAGCGTGAACTGACACCATACATTTTTATGGCCGAGGCATGGCAATAGGGAAGACTTTCATTTGAGGAACTTGTCATTCTACCTTGATGAAGAGGATTTATGGAGTTGAACGCAAACTGCACAATTCAGGGATGCACTAAATCTTGCTTGTCAAGATGCTAAAGAAGAAAGATAAAGAAGCAGGGGTAGGATCAAGCTCAGTACCAAAGGCTTAGAAGAAGGAAGATCCGATACATTCAAACTTTGAGGAGGAGGAAGAGATGCAACCATTGCAGCATGATAAAATAATTTTTCTAATCTTCCCATAGCTTCCAGAGCAAGCCATGTTGATAGGGAAGGATGCCAATGATATTTAGAGCATTGCATTCATTACTAAAGAAATGGAAAAGAAATTCATAACCAAGGTCTCACTGAGTATTATTCTGAACACCCAACCTCTTTCATCAGTCATCCCCCACACTTGCTCAATGGTCCAAGAAACCCCCGTCATCCATATTCAGGATGAACCTGAGCCTGACACCCCTCCATCCACCATCATCATTGAGCACCCTCCATCACCACCAAAAACCCAAGTCACCACCTCTAGAAACCACGTCCACCCCAAACCACTGATCCAGAGCCGATGCAACTCAAACCCCTAGAAAAACCAAAGAGAGAACTCCTAGAACCAAACCAAGAGTTTCTTAATCCAATATCAAAAGTTTCTGGTCCAAATTCAAAAGTACCAAAGAAAAGCCTATATATGACTGGTCTGAAACTGAACACTTAGGACCAACAGATTGTGTTGTTTGTGCCGAAAAGGGACATTGAAATGATGGAGGAGCTGCAAGCTCAAAGTACCCAACACATCTCCTCAACGACCAAGGTTGAGGGTGGTTAGGAAAGCGCAACGCATGAAGTACACACAAGTAAAGGGAAGGAGATACTAGAGGTTCAGAAGGAACCCGAGTCAGCTTCCAGGCATATTGCAAAATCCACAAAGGAAAAGATGGAGTTGGTTTTCCAAAACCCCTAGCAGTGCATAGAGTTGTTGAAAATTTGTCTGGACGAAACAAAGGTTCTAACACTTTATCCATCAATGTTGAGGTTGAGGTTGGTGCTAGGACCATTTCCAGAGGAGGAGGAAGTGGAGACTCCTTCAAAACACTCAATGGCTAGTGGAATTCCACTACAGACTCGAGCACCCAGAGATGCAACATCGTCTTCTACTGACCTTGCATAGTGTCCAACAACACACTTGGTTGGAATGATAAGAGCATCGACTGATCAATTGGAGCAGAGGCTCCAATAGGCTGAGATGTCTTCCAAGGTTGCAAGGGAGGAAGCATTTCTTATGCAAGCATCCAAACAACAAGAGGAACATGCCAAGGTGTAGGTCTATCACAAATTAGAAAGATTCCAAGAAAGGCTTGTTGAAGCCTGGTTGAATATTTGGAAGGTCATACCCCAACTTCCCGAAGCAAGTGATGCAGACGATCTAGAGAATCAGATTGAATTTCTCCAGGGAGCATGGTCACAATTTTCCATTCATGCTAAGAATGTAGAAGTTCAGTTGCGGAAAAATTAGCAAGAAGCAGAGCAATAGCCTCGGAAGCTACAGGAGAAAATGGAGAATATAGTTATAGAAGGAAACAATGCCCATGCAACACTACATAAGAAAATAGCTGAGTGCACAAGGATTTTTAGGGAAGTCAATGATTGGACAGTAATCATTGCTAGACGTAACCAAAACTTCGAGGATGTGCACACCAGAATCCAGGTGTTTAATGAAGAAGTTGTGGCCACAATGGATCCATTGGAGAAACAACATAAGTTCGACCAGATCTAGAAAACAAATAATGAATTGAACTGTTGTGGGGTTATTCTACCCTACGGACTAACAAGATATGGCTTAAGCTTGCATGCAGATCATGACCCTTCAGAAATAACCTTTAACCTTCTACCCCAACCTAAAATCCTTTTTCACAAGCAAACAAGGGAAAAACCAACTAACCTTTTTTTATCGACGGTTGGTGTAGATCCTTCATTGAGCTTTATCTCCTTGCTTCTGCTGCTCCTTCCAAAAAGTGATGCTGCAATCAAGACAAAACTATGCATGCATGCTATTGTTCTACTAGAGGGTTAGAGATTAAAACACAAATCAAATAGAACATATAAAACTCGTGTATTTGGGACGGGAAAAGTATCTTTTTATTAATCTCAATATGAACCAACTTACAATGATTATAGAGACCGGCCACCGTTCCTCGATCTTGATCATGGGCTCCTCCTCTTCTTTGTCCTCCAACTTCTTTGCTTGAATTCTCCTAAAGCTTGAGGAAAGGCTAAAGGGTTGGGACAAAACGGATTCGGCAATTGGGCAGAGTTTCTTTGCTATGATTTTTTCTTCCTTGAATAGTACCCCTACCCCTTATTTTATAGGCTAGAAGGAGCTAGGGTTTTAGACAAACTCTCGGCCATGCATGGCTAGGAGTTCCAGTTAACTGACCCAAACCTTTTCGTCCCGGTGGAAACTTTCCTGATTTTTTTCTTTGTTAGGTAAACGTGTGTTGTAGTGGGCCAGCCCGCGTTCCAACGCGTGCAGTATAAGGCCTGCTAGCGTTCCAATGCGCCCAGTGATAGGCTAGGGTGTGGGTTACTTGATTTAGGAGGTTTTTGAAGAGTTTGTTCAGCATGGCTTTGGCAATGAAGGGCAATGAGTTGGCCTGATGCCAGGTGAGCATGGATGGTGCAATTTAGGGTTATAACAGATGCCCCCTAATGTGTGAGGTCAGAAGAGTATCTGATGGCTGAAATACATTACCAATTCTTTACCACTCTGTACTGATATGCTGAATGAGTGAGCCCAGGAATCAGGAATCAGGAGGTGTCGTTTGCAAAAATATCAAATGTCTCACCGAGGCGGGCATACCCATGCTCGGGATAAATCAGAACCATGGCTACCAATCAAATACACTGTAGATCCATGTCAAAAAACTATAAAGAGTAGCCGCGAACAATACACAGTGGAGCTACATCTCAAAATTAGAAAGACATACGTAGAAAGTATCCATCTCTCAGAAGCTGATTTGGCCTGATGGTTGTACTTCAGAACTCGAGCAACAACTTCAAAATCTTAAAAACTTGGGTAGGAGTGTAATATGAGTGTACGACTGCACTACCCAGAGGTCTTCAACGACTCGTCGGTTGTGGACTTGATAATCTTGATGATCGGACTGAAGGCTTCAGTGATTTCGAACAAAGACTTGATTAGACGTTCAGGATGGCCGGGTATGTGGAAAAGAGACATATTGCAGAGTGGCCGACTCAAGCTAAGTAACTAACTTCCCTTGGACAATAGCACGACAAATGATAAGAATCAGGCAACATATCTGTTAATCATAAGTCTACGAAGAAGGAGGCAACGCAAACTCTCCATATGTTTGGAAGAATAACCAAACGGTGGAGGACACAACTCAATATAGAGAGTAGAGCTTCCTAAGGTCGTACTACATCCCAAAATCTGATGAATCAAACGGACAGATGTGCTTTATCCAAGGGCGACTCATAATGCTACCAATAATGAAAATACTTTTCCCATCCTCTTTTTGGGGTATATTTGATTTTTTGTTCTTTTTGATTATTTTGAAAAGAATAAAGGAATATTACGTTACAGTGGAGGAACGAGCATAGCAAACATACAAGCTCAAGGCACAAGGGCAAGATTGATGTTATAGGAAATGATACTCGGGAAAAATCCTCCAGTGGCCAAAGGTGTTAAGACGCAAAAGCAAACTGTTACTAGGCTGATGGGTAAAGGATGCAAATGCGGTTGATAGAAAACACAATGGTAACGTCCTTCGATGTAATTTTAACGAGCCCATAGAAGGGAAGCTCGGTGATTTTTCATGTTTAGAGAGTCTGAAAAAGCATAAAAGGAAACTCCATTGGGGTACCTTTTTCTTCAATAGTCTGGTCGGTTCTAAAAAAGGGATAAACTAGCACCGATTAGACGTCAATTCAAAACCATTTTAACGAGTGTGAAAAGGACAAGATCACTCAGCCATTTTTTCAATTTTAAGGAGTCTGAAAAAAGCTTAACTATGGACTCCATCAGGAATTTTCTTCTGGACCGTTTAACGAGTGTGAAAGAATAAGGTCACTCGACAATCTTTTCAATTTTAGGGAGTCTGAAAAGAGATTAACTATGGACTCCGGGGGGGTTTCTTTTTCGTAAATTTAGTCCCTCAGGCCCGAAAAAGGAA
>ML779537.1:440662-458024 GCA_009831015.1 Picea engelmannii
TTTGAACTCATTTCTTCTTTAATCTGTTGCATACCGGATGTCTGTAATAGATCATAGCGCTCTTCTCGCGTGACTCTTCCACCTACTCGCCCTTTATTGCAACTCATTGTTTGGAGTTTACGCAAGACCTCACTCGTTCATGCATGCCTGGTCTGGTTTCTGAGTTGGCACGATATGGTTCTGAGCTTCCCTCCGTTTGATCACCCTTTAAATCAAACCGTGACATTAATTCTGATGGGCTTCGGGCTCTGCTCCTGCTAGCAATCCACGAGTGACTTCCGAACGCCAACAGATTCTATCAAATCTTGGAGGAAAATCTTTGAGAATCTAGATTATGAAATTAAGAACTTCCCACATGATTCTGAGAACAAACTCTGGGACATAGCGGAGTCTGAACTTCACAAGATAGAATCACGCCCATAGCTCATGCCATATAATGAAATGATATATTGGGCCTTAGGGAGAGTAGACACGAAGACAAGAATCATTTTGGATAGACATGGGGTTGTCATCGTTTCCTTTAGGCTGGAACATATACAAGTAATGTACACACTACCCCCTAATCCTAAGTATATTTATAATGTTGAATTCATAGACGAATTCCAAAGAAAGGAATGCACAGAGGAAGATCAGACATACCCTGATATAATTAGAGGCTAGTGGGGAGTGCCAGCAAAGTTCATGGCCGATACTCATGGGAAATATGACACAGCCTCACTAAATGAATACATGGTCTATGTATCCATGATGCTTTGTAGACTCTTTGGAAAGAAAAGCCCCACTCATTTCCTTGTTGAATGGGTGCCTCTTCTTCATGAAGAATCTGAAGGTTTTAGTTTCAACTGGGACAAAATCCTATCAGACAATTTATCTAAGGAGGTAACAGAGTACCAAACCACAAAATCCAAGGGCCAACCAATGGCCTTCTATATGTCTACCTACATCATGGAAACCATATGATTCATGACCCCTTTCACTCTGATGAATTGGAGTTGGAACCCAACCTCCAATAAACCCATTCATGAATATTATTCTAAGTTGTGGGAAGAAAATGCTAAGGATTCCTTCTACGAAATCTGCCACTTCCTGGTTATTCTAGTGAAGATGGTTTATGGCTGTGAGCCTCCCCGTATTTCTGAGTCAGTCATGGAAAGACTCAAGGTCATTGCTGATTGGTTTATAGGAGAAAATTTTTCCTACATTAGGGTTTTCAGATGTTCAATCCCTCCCCACACACTACCAAAATCCCTCCCTAATAGACTAGTATGTGGGGAGGTGGATCATCAGATAGTAATAGGTGGCATTGGGAATGAACAAAAAATGGCCCAAAAGAGATTCTGGCCTATTTTCCCTGTGTAGGTTGGGAAATATTTGCTACTCAATCTAGGGAATTCCAAGGTTGAGTCAGTCGCATTAGGAGAGATAAATTTGCTAAATCACGATCACAGGAAATATGATCCCCATAAAATTGTGGGTAATCACCAAGTCAACTACAATCTGAAAGCATACGAACATGAACAGTCCGCTTGTGATGACATGTTCAGAGGAGTTATAAGTTATGATGAAGTCCTGGCCAGGTTTCAATCTTTGTCACTTGACTTGCAAAACAATTTCCTGAACTTCCAGAAACATCGGAGAAGTGGTTTACCTGGGGTATTACTAGTAGAAGCGTCAACTCAGCCTCCAGAACAAGGAAACGTACCCCCAGGTTTTGGATCAAGAGGGCAGGATAAAGAAAGTACAAAGAGAATTCCAGAAGAGACCGAAGAGTCTCCATGGAAAACAGAAGGAAAAAAGGCAGAGAACTCAGGAATGGAAAAAGGGTCTCAAACACCCCCAATATCTGATAAACTAGATTTCCCTTCGTCGTCTACAATTCATGGTAATACCCCCAAAACAACAGAGGAGGTAAGATCTATAGAACTAAGTGCTCCCATCGCCTCTTTGACTCCATTACAATCCACTTTCGGTTTCCCCCAGTTGGGAGCCCTATATGTTAGTGACCTTGAGCCCATCTCCAGAGAAGAGATTCCTCCATATGATTATTTTTCTAGTAAGAAGAGAAAGGCAATTTTGAAGCAGGAAATGCATCAAAGGTAAAATTCAATGGTAAAGAAGCACAAAATCATAATAGATGGGAATAATTTAGAGGAAGAATATTTCTCTACCGAAGTAGTTGGTTCTATGGGAGTGCTAGCCACAACTAACCAGTTCACTGTTGAAAATATGAAAGCACGTCTGAGACAAAAACCTCATGATCGCTAAACTACAAGGCCAATTAAAGGAGAATGAAAAAAGGATTGAAGAAGGTATAAATAAAGGTCTGGACCAAGCCATATATGGGGATAAGAAAGAGATTCAATCCCTGAAAAGAAGCCTCAGCGAGATGGAAGAGAGAGTGTAGACAAGTCAAACGCAATTAGAAATCATAAATTATTTACAAAAGAAATTAAAGTCAATTGAAGATCTAGTCATAGATATGAAAATTTTCTAGGCCCAGTCATTGGAAGTGCATGCAAAGCTAGAAGTTGAACAACAGAAGTTGATTTCCAAGATAGATATCCTCCATAATTACTTCCATGAAGCAAGCAATTCTTTTGATAACATCATCATGAAGGAAAAAGAAGCTAAAGTAGCAATGGTCGCCCTTCAAAGAGAAATCATATGTTCAACGAATGAAGAGACATCCAAAACTACAAAATTATCATCCACAGAGCAAATCATAGGTGACATTATGCTCAAAGTATGGGAAGCCAACATAATGGAAAACAAAAGAATAGTTAAAGAAATCAAAGATGATTGTGAAGAGGTTTTCTATCTCTTAGACAAAGGGTCATTAAACATTCGAAAGGTAAACTGCACAGGTCTACTAGGGAAGATAAATATTGCGAGACACCAATTAAAGTTTAAAGAAGATCTAAGTGAGATCTAGATGGATATTTCACAACTAAAAGAAATGGATGTCACCTTAATCATTAGGTTGTTGATTCAGCCCAACTTAAAATTATCATCAATAAAGTTTGCAGATAAAAGAGTTGAAGACTATTTCCCAAAGATACAGAGAAAGGTATATCTATTCGAAGCAAAGGAGTTTCCAGAGCCTCCCAAAATATCTACAACTTTCCTCAACAAATGCATCAAATGTGTCAGAGAAAAAGAAGGAGAGTCTTCAACATAGCAATAAAGTACCAGTTTGAAAAGTGTAGCTATAAAAATAAAAGAAAGATAAAGAAAATCTTGTAAAACAATTTTCAACTTATTTACGATAAATAGCTAGTTCCTAGAAATTAGAGATTCCCCAACCGCCAAGGATTGGAAATTTTGTATAAATGTAAATTTTTAGGACTAAGAAAAGGGATTTTTGGTGGCCATTGTACAGGAGAAACTTTTTTGTAGTGATTACTAAGAATGCAAAGCGAAGATTCCAGATCTTGTCAATCCTGAGATATGTGTTCCCTTTGTTTTTTATCATAGCATTTTTTCTTAGGTGTATCTTTGATGAAAGTTTAACAATAATTTAGCATAATATTTACTAATGGTTCCAAGTCGTTGGGTTATCTAATTATTTACAGTTTTTCCTCTGTACCTATTGTCAACAGTTTCAAGACCTGTAGATTATTTAGGATGCAATGGTTTGTGTTTCGTTAGAGTCCTCTTGTCTTTCATCTTTCCTCATTGCAAAGTGAGATTCTTCCATGATCGATGCCTCATTTTTGTTAAACGATTTTTTTTTTTCACTCGTCACTATCATGTCTTTAAAATCTAACTCAGGAACAAGAAACAACCTCTGATCTGTTGAATATTAATCTGTGTTTGAATTTTTTTCTCTTATAATCAAAATCAGAAAGCAACACATTTTATTGAACAAATTTTTAGACCTTCTTCCAACCATTATCCCTCATGACTGTGCCATCCTTAAGAAAACCTAATGTAGAACCCGGTCTTTCTGATCAAACCAACATTTCCCTAAATTTATTTAACACTATCTTGCAAACAACCAACACTCAGGTCGAATTAGAATGTTCATGGCTAGCCATTGAATGGGACATAAGCATCCAAGAAAACTGGGAAGCTCAACGAAGACAGTTAAGGAACCAACTATAGTGGTTATCCTTTGTTATTGGCTAAATCCGTAAGTGCGGACACAAACCGAAATCCCTATATCCACCTGGATCTAGAACAAAGCAAGACAAAATAATACTCTTTCCCTAGATTTTAACTATTGAATGTACTAGGAGGCAAGAACAAAGTACATACCTTATGATCACTTTCTTTGGTCTTTGTTGCTCCCGCTTCGCTTCAATGCTCTCGTACATTCAAGACCAAAACAATACAAACCAACCGAAGTGAAGAAAGCATAATCTTTTCAATAGTGAATCTATGTATATGATCAAGGAGTTATACAATAAAGTGGAATTAGCTTTATGGGAAAGAGACATATTACTGTATCATATTGATGGAAAGTAAAGATTACAACCTGAGCCTTGATGTTGCAAACCTCCTTTCAATGGCCCTTAGCTCCGACACACACACTTGCTCACTTGTATGAAGAAGATCAACCACTTTTGATAAACTTGTTGGAGTTTCTTAGCTGTTGTAGCTTCAGTCCTTCACACAATCTTTCATCAATTCTCCAATGTCTCACTTAACCTTGTTTGCTTCTAACCTTTTTCCATGAGAACTCCCTCAATATATAGGAGAGAATGAATTAGTTACTTGGATAAGAATGATCCCAAAATATCAGGGAATCTAGTACTAGGATAACCATTCGAATGCCATCTCATCCTTCTAGAAGATTCCCTTCTAGAAGCTTCGAAAATTCATCTTTTTCCCTTCTTTAGAAAGAGTTCGCACCCTAGAAATGAAACACAGTGTGAACTTCTCGCACCCTGGCTTAAGGCATCCTGCGAGAATCATGCATTCTCACAGGCAAATATACTAGCAGCCTGCGAACAGTCCTCAAAAATGTGATTTCTGGAAAGAGATGAAGGTAACTTTTCTCAGGAAAAAGTTCTAATGAAGAGCCTGAATACACCATCATCAATACATCATCATGATGACCAAAATCATGGGTAACATCCTTCAAAGCTGACTTTGTATACCTTAACTTTCTTTATTCGTATCAGATGCTTTGACGGTATACTTTAGAGCCTTAAAGTATAAAATCAGGAACAACAGGTCAGATATGATGTTGTTGATTTTTGGTTGGTTAGTTATTATCAAATGTGTAAGGTTTTGGTAATAGTTGTTGGCTATTTCTAAGAATTCAGGTTTTGAGTCTGCAATGTAATTTGTACACCATTTTGGGAGTTAGAGCTCTGCGACATGAGTCCAGAGCTAGGAGTCTATAACAAAGTGCTATTGCATATCTCTGAGTCTATAATTGAGAAAGATATGAAGTTAATATATGAAGAAGGATCCAAAATTTCAAAATATGTTGTGTATTTTTTTTTTTGTCCTTATGCATCGTATCTTTACAGTACTTTGTTATGGTTCATAAGTTCCACATGATGTCTCTGTGTTTGAATGCTTTTTCACAACATAAGTAGTTCTAGTCTTTGCACATATGAGTTCAGATTTGTTCTGTAGTTATATGTTTTGCACAAGAGAAGGATGAAACCTCAAATTTATGTGAATCCCCTTAAGCATTTTCCTTTCCCTTCCCTATCCATTTGTCACAGTAGCACTTCGAGTGAGACTTCTTCTCTTAGGAGGAGATGAAAATTCCAACTCTCTAGACTACTTGGTACCTTTTGTTTGTAACCTAAGAAGGACCTTGTTCTGATAAAACTTACGCCAATAAATGACACTCAAAGGAGGACAAATGAACTAATCAATGTTCAACAAACAAGAGAGAAAGCATTCAACAAATCTCAACTCCACCAAGATAGGATTAAAAACTATTTTGACAGGCATACTAAGGAAGATGATTTCAAAGTGGGGGATTTGGTGTTGAAGTGGGATGCCAAGAATGAAGACAGAGGAAAGCACGGAAAATTCTACCATCTATGGCTGATACCTTTCAAAATTGTGGCATACCGTGGAAATAATTTCTATCTGCTACAGGAAATTAATGGAGATCTCGTTGGTGGGGGACCTGTGAATGGTAGGTTTCTCAAGCATTATCTCACTTAAAGAAGTTTTCACCCTTTCTATTTAATTATATATAACCATTTTTGTTTTTCATTTGAAGCATTTGAAATCAAATCAACAGAAAATTGAAGCCCGAAGCGAAGACCCTAAGTTTATGCTAAGAATAATTGGATTTATGTGAAAAACGTTTCATGAATAAGTTGTGATCGATTTAGTTGTGTGAGTGAAATAAATCCCAATGGATCGGAACTTGGTATCTCGTACTTTTATACCTTGCTGCGAGGATAGAATCCCAAGTTGGAGCCCATGTTAGTCACCATTAAATTTTTATTGTGAGAAATTAGGATTTCGTAATGTAGTGAAATGATAAACCAATTTGAAAGCTTGATAAACTAGGAAAGGGGCTAAATATGGCAGGAAATGGATGAATATGGTAGGAGTGCTAATATTACCAGGTTCGAAGTATCGTGTATTGTAAGCTCTCGAGATCAATGGCCTAGAATGATTGTGGGGGGTGAAGCTGAGCGAGGTTTAATTTCTAAGGGAGGTCCCACAATTTAAACCATGGTTTTCTCTTAGGGGTATATGTCATCACTAGGTGCATTGCAGAACGAAAGGAAGGTTACCTCAAAACCACTTCCTTGCGCCCCCGCAAAATAGAAAAGTATAAAGGGAACTTTAGTCATTTATTTTATTTGATTATTATTTGAACAGTGGACCGTTACAACCTTGGTGCGAGCATCGTCTTCCACCTGAAGATAAAAAATACACCAACTACATGCCATTTCCACTCATTTCCAAGTATTTTTGATCACAACCATGGATCCCATCATAACCTAAGTAACAGAACAAGACCCCACAACAAATGAATAAGCCCTAATTGATAGAGACACATATGTTTTTGATGTTTAAATCGCTATTTCCCCTATCTCTGTGTCCAGAAGAAACCTATATGATAAAGTAGGAAGAAGTATACCGTTACTTGAATCAATCCAGGCCACCATAGTCCCTTATGCTATTGAAATTGCTTTCCCATTTCCTGAATTTATAGGTTGGTGCATCGAACATTAATCCCATGAAGAAAGAGTCATTGTGAATAAACAAGGGATTGAGGTCTTGTGTAAGGTAGAAAGTATGTCAATTCGAGAGTCCCTCGATATACTAGAGTCTTTTACTAAAATTTATGAACCTTTCAATGAAGAGAAGTTGATTAGGGTATATAGAGAATGTCCATCAGAGGCCTGAGATATGTTTTTATAGACAATTGTCAAACCTGAACAATTTTTAGAAATTTTGTCTTTGTTAATGAATGTAAATATAATGATCATCGTAGTCCAATGGGTCTGCTCCCTATTGAGTCAATTTTTAGGTCTAGACAATGACAAATATGTGGTTTAAGTAATGCTCGGTTTCCTTTTGACCTTTTCTAAGTCAGATTCTAGTATGTCAGTCCATATCAACTTTGATCAATTCCTAGCTAATAATATCCATAAACAACTAGTGAATTTTCGTTCCCTGAGACATTTTAGATACTATACCTATATGTTGAGAATTTTCTTGGAAACCAACAAGAGAGAATTTCCTGAAGCAACATTTGTGTCAATTGAATGTAAAAGGATTACATTACTTATCTTCATCAGCAAAGTCATGTCCAGATATTATAGTTTGATTTTTAATACTATCCTACCTAGAGTTTTGGATGACATGAGAAACTATCTACAACCAAATCCAGAGAACAAAGTGGGAGATTGGGTATTATTTATGCATTCAACAGTGATCTAGGTTTATGGTTGTCATGAATCCCCTTACCTATTTCCTATTTTCTTAACTCCTGGAATATTTTCTCTTGAATTCATCAGGCAAAGAATTATATCCAAAACAAAACATTTCCTGAAGTTGCACATAGCCTCCAACCTTAAGTTCCCTTTTTTCATTGGCCCCTTCATTGTCAAATCTAGATCATGTTTATCTCAAGTTCAAGTAAAGCTCAAAGAGATTGGTTTTTCACAGTTACAGGGAAGAAGGTATGATCCACATCAAATCATATCCAAGAGGATACAAATGAAAAAACAGGCCCCTTATGAGCATGAACGGGTTGAGGGTTTTGATAAGCTGGAAAATCTAGAAGTCTGTGTTGATGTGGAAGAAATATTTCAACCAATTCAAACATAGCAAGTGGAGGCAAACCTGCAACAAATTCAAACAAAAAAATCTCATCAAAAGATGATAATCAAAGTTCCCAAGACAAGTGTTTATGGAAAAAGAAGCAGTTTAGAGGCCATGGACATCAGTGACCAACAAACTACCCCAAAGAAGATGAAAGTTACACAGTCAACACAGATTGTGGATTTAGAAAAGGAAGAGTCTAGATACTAGGCTAATCTAGATATGGTGGAAAGTGGTACTAGCACTATAGAGGTTGAAAAGGAAAGTAAACTCCAAAGTTAAGGTAGCTCAAGAAACTTTAGCAGTAAGAAATAAATCTTTCATAAAATGTCTGAGTCAGTTTATCATTCCAGAGAGGACTTGCCCAAGCAATATGTTGATAAGGGAAACACAACTCAGGGTGAGATGAGGGATTTAGTCCCTGAAGTGGAAAATATTTCTCAGCATAAATATTCTCTGTTCACATTAAGGGATGTTAAAAAGAGGAGATTTAATATTGTAGTTGCAGATGAAGACTAAGTATCTGAAATAAAGATAAAATATGATAACATAAGTGCTGTAGACAAGGTCAAATTCCATAAACACACTAGTGACATGCTATATTCTTATTACCCGAGATTAAGTTTAAAGAATTGAAAACTATCATCTTATGCAATGAAATTGGAAGGACAATTGAGGTAGGAAAGGGAATCTAGTAGAGCTTGGCAGACTCGGGGCAAGAGGTTGGAATATGAAGGACCCCAAGGGTTGAAATATTCATAGGATGAGAAGGAAAAATTAATTCAAAGTCTCAAGAAGAAATTGAAAATGCCTGCTACAAAGCAACCACAAACAACATAATTGGTTTCTCTAGAACAAGAAAAGGAAACAGTTTGTCAAGAGACATTGAGCTACAAGGCTAGGGTATTGCAACTAGAACATGAAAAGGTGAAATGGTCACAAGAGAAGATAAAATTGCTAAACAAGGTTCTGGTTTCAGCTCCTACTGCAAAAATTGGGTCAAACATGGAAGGAATTGTCTAGGCTATGTCACAAGTTATCTTGAAAGAAGGATAAATCAAAGGGATGAAAGAAAGCATAGAGAAATTGAAGTAGGAATTGCAGGAAAAGGATGAAAGGATAGGTCAATTTCAAAAGGAGAATGAAGTCTTGCAAGAAAGAATAAATAAATTAAAGATAAGTTTAAGAGGAAAAGGTTTGTTAGAGGGGGACAAGCATATCATTTGGGAATCTATAGTTGTTGAAGCTACCAAGTTCATATCATATTTGAATTTCATTAATGATAAATATAACATAGCCATTACTACCATAAATAATTGCACTGTTGTGAATAGAAATTTAGCAAAGAAACCCTCAGAATGGGCCCAGAACGCCATAAATCTACTCAACTTTGTTCCTAGTGTAGACCTTTAGACCATTGGAGTTAAGGACATAACTACATTGATTATCTGGGCCAGGAGGGTTATTGCTAAACATAACTTGTTGAAATCAGTTGAAACTAAAGAAGCACAGATGGAGCAGAGTGTACAAGAGTTCAAATATTTGTTTGAAGAATTGTTTACCAAAGGACTTCCACCATTTTGGGATGGAAAGGGAAAGTTGTATGATCAGGAAGAATACAATGCTTCTTTGAATCAATGTAGAATGGATCTTTCTAAGTTTGAAACACTAGAGGTAAACCTGAAAGGATCCACTTTGGTTGAGCATCTATTTATAGACCTTGAAATTATGAATCAGTTCAATAAAGTCAAGATTGGACTGCCAATCATGTCATATGCTTCTTGCATTGACTTGGATATTCTCATAATGGAAATGACAGATTATGATATTCCTTATGACTTGCAATTGAAGGAAATAATCAGGTTGGGTAAGAAAAAATGAATTCTTCCAAGGGCCAATAAATGATGTCCAGACGTCACTAAATATGGTAGATCATGTGGAAGACCAAAGAAAAACAAGTAATGAAGAAAGGGACCGAAACGCCATAGGATCTAGAATACAGATCAAGAAATGTGTTCTTGTTGATCATTTTAATCTGTTTCAAAATCGAAACATTCCTTTCTTATCATTGTAATTAGTTTCAAAACCAAAATGTTCATTTCTTATCATTGTAATTGGTTTAAAAAACGAAACGTTTCTTTATAATCATTGTAATTGGTTTCAAACCGAAGGAACTCAACTGGTATAAATATTAAAAGTTCCAAATGTATTAGGGGTTGGAAAAAGTGCAAGGGCACGATTTTAGCTATTTGGAACTTGAATGTAATTTTCTGAAGCTGAATGGAATGCACATGAAGATGTCTTGAAATTTCCATTAAAATATTCTAATGGTGGTAGTCTGAGATTTATCTTCTTTATTTGTATGTATTTCCTATGTTCTTGATTTCATTTTCACCTTCTTCTGTTTAAATTAGATAGTTAAAGGCCCGTAATTCATCTTGTGATGCTCTCGGATTAAGAAATTTAAACTGTGTTAAGTTCTTCTTAACTAAGTCATAATTCATTTTATTCGATGCTTTGATGTAGTTATATGTTTTTCCTTTCTTCTTACACTCTACAAATTACAATTTATAACTCATATTCATCGCCTCATTTATCCTTTATCGTGTGGAGATTTCTACCAACCAGTCAATGCTTCTATTTGTTTTTAGAAGTTTGATTCCATAGCCCTAGGTGTCCCTCCCCTTCCTTGCCAGTGAAATTATAAAAAACCCTTCAAAGAAACAAAACATAACCAATGACTTGTTAAAGAAAGCTCATTTGTTAAAGACCAAGTGATAGGAGAGAGTTGTTGTGCTGGCAAATCCCCCTACAGACTAGCAAATAGGGTTATAGTATGCATGCAGATATGACCGAAAGAAACCTACTTTCTACCTTCGTCCCCAGACCTAATCCTCATTTATTTTTAGCAAATACATGGTTAGACCAAAATACCTTGTTCCAAATGGTTGATGTTGATCCTTCTTCACGTTTGATCACTTGTTAGCAGCTCTCCTCCCAAGTATGACTTGCATACAAAACAAGCAACAAACTACACATGCATTTTACCTACAGACTAATGGGTTAGAGATTCAAACATATATTTACTGAACTATGAAGAACTCATATAGTGGGATGAGAAAAACATTTATTTATTATTAACTTTGATGAATCAACTTACAATGTCGAGATCGACCACTACTTCGTGAATCCTGATCCTGGGCTCCTCTTCAAATGCCCTCCAACTTATTTTCTTTGTATCTCTCTTTGCACAAGGATGGATAAAGGGTTGGGACAATGGGAATATGCAATTGGGCAGAGTTTCTTTACTATTATTCTCCTCCAAATTGGACCCCTAACCCTTCTTTTATAGGCTAGAAGAGGCTAGGTATTTGAACAAACCCTTCACGATGCATGGCCGGGAGTTTCAGTTAACTCACCCAAAGTTGTGTGTTCCGTCGGAAACTTTCCTTTTTTTGTTCTTTTGTAGGTCCACACGGGTTGTTTTAGGTCAGTGAGCGTGTACACACATGCGGTAATGGAGTAGGGCGCATGGGCCCTTATAAAAGAGGTTTTTTAAAGAGTTGTTCAGCAGTGCTTTAGCAAAGAAGGGATGTGAAATGGCCTGATGCCAGGTAAGCATGTATGGTGAACATTAGGGTTATAAAAGATGCCCCCTAATGTGTGAGGTCAGAAGAGAATCTGATGGCCAAAATACATTACCAAGCTTTATTGATGTGCCGAGTGAGTGAGCCTAGGGACCAGGAACCGAAAGGCGTCATCTGCAAAATAAAAAATGTCTCACCGAGGTGGGCATACCCATGCTCGAGATAAAATAGAATCATGGCTACCAATCAAATACATTGTATATACATGTTAAATAACTATATAAAATGTATCTGTGAACAATACACAATGGAGCTACATCTCGAAATCAAAAAGATATACATATAGAGTATCGATCTTCTAGAAGATGATACGGCCTGACGGCTGGAGATGAGATCTTCAGAGCTTGAGAAACAACTTCAAAATCTCCAAAACTCAAGGTAGGAGTGTAATATGAGTGTATGACTTCACTACCCAGAGGTCTTTGATGGCTCGTCGGTCATAGACTAGATAATCTTGATGATCAGATTGAAGGCTTCAGTGATTTCGAACAAGGACTTGATTGGACATTCAGAATGGCTGGGTATGAGGGCAAGAGACAAATTGCAGAGGGGGAGACTCAGGCTTGGTAGAAACTTCCCTTGGACAATAGCACGACAAATGATGAGACTTAGGCCACATGGCATTAATCATAAGTTTACGAAGCAGGAGGCAACACAAACTCTCCATATCTTTGGAAGAATAACCAAACAGAGGACACAACTCTATGTAGTGAGAACAACTTCCTAAGGTCATATTACATCCCATAGTTTGATGAACAAACAGACAGATGTGATTTATCTAAGGGTGAGTCATTATGCTTCCAATAAAGAAAATACTTTTCCCTTCCTCCTTTTGGGGTATATTTGATTTTTTTGTCTTTTTCAATAATTTTGGAAAAAAGAATAAAGGAATGTTACGTTACAATGGAGGAACAAGTGTTACAAACATATAGTTCAAGGCACAATGACAAGACTGATGTTCAAAATAATGATACTTGGGAAAAATCTTCCAGGGGTCAAGGGTGTTAAGATGCAGAAGAAAAGTTCTACAAGGCTGGCATATAAGGTATGCAAACATGGTTAACAAAACACACAATGGTAACGTCCTTTGATGTAAGTTTAACGAGCCTAGAGAAGGTAAGCTCGGTGGTTTTTCATATTTAGAGAGTCTAAAAAAACATAAAAGGAGACTCCATTGGGGTACCTTTTTCGAATATAGTCTAGTCGGTTTGAAAAAAGGGTAAAATCGCACCGACAAGACGTCTATTCAAAACCATTTTAATGAGTGTGAGAAAAACAAGATCACTCGGCCATTTTTTCATTTTTAAGGAGTCTAAAAAAATCTTAACTATGGACTCCGTCAGGAATGTTCTTCTGGACCATTTTAACGAGTGTGAACGAATAAGGTCACTCGACAATCTTTTCAATTTTAGGGAGTCTGAAAAGAGCTTAACTATCGACTCTGTGGGGGTTCCTTTTTCATAAGTTTAGTCACTCAGGCCCGAAAAAGGGATAAATTTATACCTGAGAGTACTCTTCCAGAGAACTGAAGTTCCATAGAGTATACCTTTGTTCGTACAGTTGACCCTCTGGACCAAAAAAGGGGTAAACTACCGTCGGACAGATGTGACTTCAAATTTTAGTTTAATGAAAGTGAAAGTCCACAAGATCGCTCGACAATCTTTTCATGTTTAGAGGGTCTGAAAAGGGATTAAAAGAAGATCCGTTATGTCTTTTGGGAGTCCTGAGGGTGAGGTCAAGAGTGAAAAGGAATCGTGCAAATGAAGCTCGAACTCGTAATCAGGAAAAAATACAAGGACTCCCGAGCCTACAGTGATTAAAGACAACATAGATACCATAATGCAACCAGGATATACCTAGGGAATCCATGTTATGGTAAGCTCTACCACCAAGTCGTGACTCTTCTAAAGCAACTATGATGGTTCTGTGTCACAACCTGATGGGATCGATCCTATGGCAAAGGAAAAAGACAATGAGATACAAAAGTTAGGGTAGAAACCTAACCTATATGCTGAAGTTGATCCTCGAAAAAAAATTTCCACGGACCAAAGAAAATTACCCAAAAATCCAAAAAACTATCCCAATACTCGATCATATCCCTCCTATGCAACTCCTGAATCACTCTAAATGGTTTTCGATATAAAGAAAATGATAAGGGAGGCCAAACAAGTGACAAAAAGAGGCCAAAAAGTCTATAAATAGAAGCTGGCAGCTCATTATCACCCTTATTGATTTGGAAATTGACTATGGAGCCAAAATACCCCCTTTGATAAAAGCGTTGATTCCAAGAGCTACAGTGGACGAAACGAACTTCGGTCTGGACCAAGTAAGTACAAACTCTCCTATATTGCATTTTAAATATTTCTTTTTGTATTGGGTTTCACTTTTTAGGGGGGCGTCGACCTTTAAAAAGGTCGACCCTAGGTCCATGCGGGTTGTCTCAGGACAGGTCGCATGTACATTCGGGTAGAGTAAACTTTGCACGCATGTACATGCGACTGTCACCATTATAGCATGATTGGACCCCCTTATTGAATGAAAAAGGTTTAAAAAGAAAGGGTTAACCCTCATGAAACTTGGTGTTTTGCAGGATGTATGTCCACTGGAGAGAAAGAGAGCATGAAGAGGTGAATGAGTTGGTCGGGGAAGACCCCAATGTTGTGGCTACTTTGATGCAATGTGGGTTACACAAGTTTTTCTTATGTCCTTTTATGCGGGCACAACCTAGGCTATTGAATGCCTTGGTTGACTACTAGAATCCAGATGCAGAGGCATTCATGTTAGAGGGGCAATCAATGGTGCCCACAACTGAGGAAATTTACTTTTTGACTGGCCTCTCTAGGAGAGGGGAACTAGTCAACTTCCAGAATTTTCTTTTGGGTCCGCATAACATAGCGTAATTGATAGGTCTATACTGTGCAGATGATATAGACCACTCGAGAACGTAGGTGCCCATAAGAAAGATCACTAACTTATCGCTACAGGAGATAGTATTTCTTATTGGGCGAATTACTGGTTCTGTAGCTCTACATCAAGCGTCCCATGCACAGATGAATTGTGTAGTCCAATGCTTAAATGCACAAGTTTTTGATTGGATTACCACATTGCTTGAGTGTATGAAAAGGCAGTTGACAGATTTCCATTTGTGGACACATAGGAACTTCGGGTTCGGGACCATTCTGTGTTCATTATTTTTTGAGAGAGTTTCGAGCTTTAGTCCTCGAGTAGTGGTACGAGGACATCAGGCCTCTCTTGCTGTTGTGTGTAGCTGGGCAGTATTACTACCGCGACAGGGTGGTGGAAGGACCAATGAGTCCTTCGATGATGACTTCTTCGTGTGGTTGTCACGACAGATCCCGGTCATAGAGGATTACCCCTATGCCGGGATTGATTTCTTGAGAGACCCTGAGATACCAGTACCTCCTAGTGAGGAGCAAGGGGAGATGGGTAAGTCTCTACCTTTGTATATTTTTTTTTGTTAAACATATGTAATTTTTCTGTCATTTTGGCTATATATATCATTTTTTTGTTATACCAGAGTATTTGAAGGATATGTGTTCATTGTGTGTATATGTGGGACCAATGCGACCCACTGACTATGTGAAGAACAGGCGTCATCCTCAGCTAAGGGCCGCACTTACCGCCGCAGAGGGACCAGCAGTAGCAGGAGATCTTCTAGTCGGGGAGGCTAAGAGGGTATTGAGACGAGTTGAGTGGAACTTTACTGCGCTCACTCGCACGGTCCCGATGGTAGAGATTGAGGACCTGCGACCATATATGCAGCCTCATGTAGTGGGGGCACCACGGACGTGGGTCCAGTTGTTTCAATGTTTAGCCAACATTGTGGATCAGTATAATAGGGCTCACAGGCCTTGAATTTAGGTAGACATTTTTACGTGCCACGAGCACTACTTATATATATTTTTTGAGGGCATAAGCCCTGTGACTCGTTATCAGTCATATTTTTGAGGCACTTGTGTCCATCTATGTACTTTGGTTACTTTATGATATTATATATGTTTTTTTTTTTTTTTGTCTTTTGTGTCTTATGAATCATGTATGCAAAAAATGTATTTACATGTTTATGTCAGTGTTCTTTCATATGTGTGCGAGATGCCAATCTAAAATTTGATTAGCTAGAGTATCTGTAACTTGGTTTAATGTCCTAGGAACATGAAAATATGTAATATAATCAAATTTTCGTTCTAAGATACGTACCCTAAGGAATCGTCGGTGTAAAGTTGGATCATGAACCTGGTATACTCTGTTTAACTGAGACACAACTAGTTGAGTGTTGACATAGACCCGGAGATGAGAAATACCCAATGACAAAGCATCACGAAGCAACTCAATAACTGCACTATACTCGATGACATTATTTGTAGTGTCACCTAATCATATACCTCCGGAAGATAATAAATGGCCTTGAGGTGTAAATATTACCCAAGTTGTGGAGGCAAGCCTCCGAGTGTCCCGACTAGCAGCGTCTGCATACCCAACAAAAATCTCAGAATCACTTGACATCTTCCATAGTGACGAAAGATAACATCAACACCACATCCATAACACTAAAAGAAATTAAAAAGTAATAGTACAAATACTATACATATGTTACAAAAAGTTACCCATAGTGACCTTCCTATGAGTAATACTTTTTGAGTTAGAGCTCATTTCTAGGCTCCTCCAAAGCATTCCCTTCAAAGTGAACTAGACGATAAGCACCCTTGTTTAACACCTCTTTTATGATGAAAGGTCTGAACCACATGGGTTTGAATTTTCTTTCCCCTAGGGGGTCCTTATCTATTAAAGTTTATTCCATTATTATAGTTCTTTGCATTTCATAAGATAAGAGCATAATGAGAACAATATCACTGAGAAATACACATCCACAAGAGACTCAACATTTATCCTAGGAAACCCTCTAGGGGAAGAAAGCCCCACAAAAACTTCCTTATCATAAATAGCTTATCAAATGTTCAAGAGATAACTCAACCAATACAGAAAATCCTCCTCCAAGAGATGTGCCACCCTTCTTCTCCTCTCACCAACTTGAAATTGCAGCTTGCCTCATAAGAGAATGAGCAAGTGAAGTGTGTGTTAGAAGTGAGGTGCTAGCCTCTTATTTATATCAATCTGGCACGTGTGAAGAGTTACCATCTGGTAGGGCCGACCTCTCACACTGGGTGGGTAAATCCACCTTTAATTAAATCTGGCCCTTTCATTATAACAGCTGGGGCCGACTTCTTATTCTGCACATTGTAATTTTCCGATGACCAATCCGCAAAAGGGTATTTGGTCCTTATACAATTACGAACTTGATTAATCCTCAATGGGGATTAATCTAATAATAAAAATAATAATAATGACATGATTAATCCACAATGGGGATTTAATCCAATAACAAAATAATAAGAATGCTCTTCGCAGCTACATTATTTCAACACTCCCCCTTAACA
>ML779537.1:462660-519073 GCA_009831015.1 Picea engelmannii
AACCAATACAGAAAATCCTCCTCCAAGAGATGCACCACCCTTCTTCTCCTCTCACCAACTTGAAATTGCAGCTTGCCTCATAAGAGAATGAGCAAGTGAAGTGTGTGTTAGAAGTGAGGCGCTAGCCTCTTATTTATATCAATTTGGCAGGTGTGAAGAGTCACCATCTGGCAGGGCCGACCTCTCACACTGGGTGGGTAAATCCACCTTTAATTAAATCTGGCCCTTTCATTATAACAGCTGGGGCCGACTTCTTATTCTGCACATTGTAATTGTCCGATGACCAATCCGCAAAAGGGGATTTGGTCCTTATACAATTACCGACTTGATTAATCCTCAATGGGGATTAATCTAATAATAAAAATAATAATAATGACATGATTAATCCACAATGCAGATTTAATCCAATAACAAAATAATAAGAATTCTCTTCGCAGTTATATTATTTCAACATTATCTTGGTCATAGACCAAGACAAGGTCGCCTTCATAAAAAATACGAGGACGAACAGACCTATCAGACTGACACTTGACCTTATGTTTGTGAGCCTCATTGGCCAGGGCCGCATCACAATGTTTGTCATTTAGCTGCTCAAGGTATACTAACCATTCTTCAAGTGGAGAAGTGTCTGGCAATAACTGTACTACCAACTTTAGAGATGGGATCTGACATTCGATAGGTAAGACTGCCTCCAACCCATAAACGAGTTGGAAAGGTGAGAAACCGGTTACAGTCTTAACAGATTTTTGGTAGGCCCATAATGCTGAGTATAACATCAAATTCGAATTTGACTTGGCTGAGTTGATTGTTCATTGTAGAATGGTCTTAAGAGTTTTGTTCACAGCTTCCACCTAACCATTTGCTTGGGGGTAGTAAGGTGACGAATGTTCCTACTGTAAATCAAGCTTTGATGTTAACTCGGTCATCATCTAGTTTTGAAAGTGACTGCCATGGTCAGTGACAATATCCCTTTGTTATAACCCTAAATTTCACCATCCATGCTTACCTGGCATCAGGCCAACTCATTTCCCTTCATTGCCAAAGCCATTCTGAACAGACTTTTCAAAAAACCTCCTAAATTAAGTAACTCATGCCCTAACCTATCACTGGGCATGTTGGAACGCTGGCAGGCCTTATACTGCATGCATTGGAACGTGGGCTGGCCCACTACAGCCAACGTTTACCTAACAAAGAAAAAAATCAGGAAATTTTCCGCCGAGACGAAAAGCTTTGGGTTAGTTAACTGGAACTCCCAACCATGCATGGCCGAGAGTTCGTCTAAAACCCTAGCTCCTTATAGCCTATAAAAGAAGGGGTAGGGGTACTATTCAAGAGGTGGAAAATCATAGCAAAGAAACTCTGCCCAATTGCCAAATCCATTTTGTCCCAACCCTTTAGCCTTTCCTCAAGCTTTAGGAGAATTCAAGCAAAGCAGTTGGAGGACAAAGAAGAGGAGGAGCCCAGGATCAAGATCAAGGAACGGTGGCCGATCTATATAATCATTGTAAGTTGATTCATCTTGATATTATAAAAAACATACTTTTCCCGTCCCAAATACATGAGTTTTATATGTTTTATTTGATTTGTGTTTAATCTCTAACCCTCTAGTAGAACAATAGTATGCATGCGTAGTTTTGTCTTGATTGCAGGATCGCCTTTTGGAAGGAGCAACAGAAGCAAGGAGATAAAGCTCAATGGAGGATCTACACCAACCATCGATAAAAAGGTTAGTTGGTTCTTCCCTTGTTTGCTTGTGAAAAAGAGTTTTAGGTTGGGGTAGAAGGTTAAAGGTTATTTATGAAGGGTCATGATCTACATGCAAGTTTAAGCCCTAGCTTGTTAGTCCGTAGGGTAGAATAACCCCACAACACCCTTGGGATGTCGAACCTTGCTATTATCTAGTTGAATAAAAAGAGAGCTCCAATCTCTCCATCATATTTAAACGTTGGCATAGCCTCAACCCACTTCGTGAAGTAGTCTACAACTATGATGATATAGTGGTGTGCCCTTGCTGAAGGAGGGTTTCATGTAGTGTAATCAATTCCCCACTTAGTGAAGGGACCAACTGTGATGACAGGAAACATAGGAGCAGGATGTTCCCTCATCTTCCAAGAGAAGATTTGGCACGGATGGCACTTCTTGACCGATTCAATGCAATCTTTGATAAGTGTCGGCTAGAAGTAACCTGCTCGTAGAATCTTTTGGGTTGTTGCCAACCTAGACAAATGACCACCACAAGCTCCAGTATGGAAATCGTTAAGCACAATAACTACTTCCTCATGAGTGACACATCATCGCAAGATATAGTCTACACCTCTCCGATACAATGTATCATCGAGTATGAGATAATTCTTGGCCTGATGGTGTATGCGTCGATTCTCATCACAAGAAGTAGTGGTGGGGCACTTCAAATTCTGGATATAGATAAGTATATCTATGTACCAGGAATCCAAAAAGGTGATAAAAAATATATCTCCTCTGATAGGCGACTCTTCGGGCACAAGATCACCTGACTCTACCGGAAGTTCCGAAATAAGTTCTGAGAAGACCAATGACTTTTTGGATTTCATTGAAATGAAATCTAAGTCAAACTCCTGGAGGATGACTATCCATCTACTGATATTTCCACCTATTACCCATCATGTCAACATGTATTGAAATGGATTCACGATAGCGATGATGGTGGTCTTGTGAAACAAAACATAATGACGAAACCATTGAATAGCGTGGACTGATGCCAATGCAAGTTTTTCAGTATGAGAATAATTAAGTTTCAGTCCTATAAGGCCTCGTCTCAGGTAATAAATGATATATTCGGAGAACAATTCATCTTCTTGAACTAAAACCATGCCAATGGTTGACTCTATTGCATCCAGATATAATAAGAAATCCTTGTTATAGTTAGGTGGCCGGAGCAGAGGGGAAGTTGTGAGTGCATGTTTCAATGTGGCGAAAGAGCGTTGAGCGGAATCGTCCCAATGAAAAGGAACGTCTTTTTTAAGTAAGCGCATAAATCCCTTGGTGATCTCGATGTAGTTAGCGATAAAGCATCTTAGAAAATTTGCCTTGCCCTGGAGACTCCGAAGTTGAAGGATTGTGCGTGGGGGGGGCAACTGAATTATTGCGTCAACCTTGAGAGGATCGACCATGATCCTTATTGTTGACACAATGAAACCTAACAATCGTCCTGATTTTATGCAAAAGATGCACTTGTTTGGGTTCAAGCAAATTTGAAAGTAGGAAAAATGCTCAAAGATAAGTCAGAGGTGTATGGGATGATCTATTCTCTTGCGAGATCATGATGCTAAATCATCTAAATAGGCCTCGACTATATGCTTGAGGTCATGGAAATAAAAAGACATGGCCTACTGAAAGGTGGCTACATCATTTTTGAGACCAAAAGGCATCTTACGATTCGCGAATGTACCCCAAGGATAGATGAATGTCATTTTGTGCTAGTCTTCGGGTTTGATTTGTATTTGGTTATATCCTGAAAAACCATCCATGAAAGAGAAGGCCTCACAACCCACACATTCATCAGTTATCTGGTCGATGAATGGTGTGGGAAAATTATCTTTGGGACATGCCTTGTTCAAATCACAGAAGTCCATACATACACGAATTGTGCCTTGTTTTTTATTTACCAGCACGGGGTTTGACACCCATTGCGTCAAATGGATAGGATAGATAAATATGGATTTTAGAAATTTCTCAACCTCAACCTTAATGGCTGCTGCTTTCTTGGGGTTAACTGGACGAAGCTTCTTCTAGATAGGCTTGGCATCTGGATACATTATGATTTCATTTTTAACTATTTTTGGATCGATGCTTGGCATTTCCTCGTAAGACCAAGAAAAAACGTCGCAAAATACTTTGCAAAGATCCGTGTAGATTTGAACCTCTCCGAGGGAGCAGTCATCTTCGACGAAAAAATTCTCCACGATGCCAGGGTTTCAGGAGATATTGATTGATAAGGTCTCAATGATAGTCTCCATATTACCCTCAACATAAACTTCGTGTGTAGCTAAGGGATTAATGGGACAAGACTTATCTCTCGTCATACTCAATTTCAATTCTCTAGCTTCGATTCTGCTTAACACTAGGAGGAAGTATGATTTTTGATGAAGATATTCTCAGGGTTTGTCTGTACTAGTCATTGCCTCAATTATAGCTTCATCAGTGGGAAAGACCAAGTCTAATGAATCGATGTGAGCAAGAGAACCCTGAGACCAAATAGGCTCCATAAGTGGATCGAACTCTTGTGCAGGAGTTGGATCAGTGTTGGCTGAAGTTTGTTGGACTAAAGAGTACGCTACTTCAGCTGCGGACAAGGGAATGGACATGCTCGAGTGCCCTATCCTATCCATCATGGACGATAGGGAAGGAAGTATCCACGGGTTGTCGAAGTAAGTCATGTGGAATGACAAAACTTGAAAAATCTCAACCTTATGGTGGTTGGATATAAACTGGATATCACCTTGANAGAAGGTACCCATCAAAGATGGGAAAAACCCAACCCCAACATTGATGACACATGGTTGAGGATTATCGACCATCGGGACTGTGGATGACCCCAATGAAGGGTCAGGTCCGGAGAAAGACAATTGATCGATGGTCACTATTCAACCCTCGTGTGGAAACAAAAAGAGATGAAAGACTGTAGCGACCACATCTTGCATGGAATAATTCCAACTCCTTACTAACAAGAGGTTATAGTCAAGGGGAGCATTGACTACCTCTACCTCGACACACAAGGTCTTCCCTCCTAACTGCATGGGGAAAGAGGGAATGATACCATGTGGTTGGAATAAATGACAGTCAAAAGCAGTGAGGAGAATAGGTGATGGAGAAAAAACGGGCTAGCTAAGGGCCTTCCAACATGCCAATGACATAACGCATGTCGAGGCTCCCTCATCGACCACCGTGTGAAAGATATTTCGAGTAAAAGTTTTTCGTGGGATAAGCCACTACTATTTGAAATGCTACGTGGTAAGGTAGATGAGGTTTTAGGTCAGTTGTATCCAACATGATTGTACCCAGATTACAAGTCTCGGTAGATCCTAAAGTGGTTAACGAGGCTTTCCTCTGGGAAGAGAAACTTTGGAGGACCTCCAAAGTAGACATCGCACAAGGGGTTTATGATAAATATTCCACCAAAGAATAGTTCTGGGCGGCCCTTGTGTTTGGGTTGTGAGAAGCTTTTTTGAATGCACCTTTGGGGATGTGTGTCATTGTTTCACCCAACGTCTTCTCAATCTATAGAGGAAGAGATGGTAGTTCGGCTTCTTTTCCCTTCTTAGAAGTTCTTGGTTTACTATAGTCATGTGCTCTAGTCGATATAAAAGCATCACCCTACACCATATATACATTCCTCGATGTGGGGTTGGTTGAAGACGGAGAGGGTCCTTGGTTGCCCCCTTCCATGCTTGCAGAGGCTTGAGTTAGATTTTTCCCATGTTGAAAAGGATTGGTTAACATAGCAGGTTGTTACTGTGCCACAAACTTTTGGGCATCTACAAGCTGAGGACATAGATGGGTTGGGTGTTCTTCCACGCACAAGTTGCATGGATACCTCGCCTTTCATTTCTCAGTGTTGTCCCCACTAGCATTATTGATAGGGTTTTTATCCCCGTTACCCTTCTTTTGTTGTTTTTTCTTTCCTTCAGGTTGCTGGGTGGCCTTTAGATTAGTCGATTGCAAGGTGTGTAAATCCGACATTTTGGTAGGGGGAGAAGCCAAAGCAGTAGTTTGGCTGGCCATTGTGTGTTGTATAGACAACTGCTGCAACTGCTTCATCAATTGCTTAGTGGGATTTGTTTGTGCTGAACCAACTATACCGTCGACATGTGGTCCATCTCTCTGTCTGGTGTTATGAAGTATTGAGCGTGGTGCATCTGGAAATATCACGTATAATAAACCATACTAAGAATAGATTATCTCAAGTTGTTGAGCTCTTATGATGGTGTCTTCTTTGGAAAATACTCCCCACGTCGCAACGTCGTTGGACAACTGTGGGACCAAAGACTTAAGAAACCACTCGAGTAGGAATGATGGTGGGACTGGTACCTTAATTAAACTCTTTTTGCATCTCCATTCCCGAATGTGATCAGAGATATGGTCTGCTTTAGTTTGTGAGAAATTAGCCAGCAATTCGGTGCCAGTTTCATACCTCATAGGCAACTGGAAATGATTTAGGAAATCCATCACTAGTTCACTGAAGGAAGAGTATATTGAGAGATCGAGCTTAATGTGTCATTTTGTGGCACTCCCTATGAGAGCACGTTGAAACAATCACAATTGTACGGAGTCGTCTTTCAATGAGTTATATGAGCACCAAAGATAGAAGGTAGTCACATGATCTCCTGGATATTCGTTAGGATTGGCTTTGAACTTTGGGATGTCCGAAGGCAATTTTGTTGGCATTGAAGGCCAACACGGATCGTGATATATAGGGTCATTCAACAACCTTGTCAAGTCTGGCAAATGCAAGGTTTCCAGGAAGGGAAGTTTGGGTTGTTGGTGATAACTTGGGAAAAAGGGGCCTGGAGTTTGACTGGCACCAGGTTGCCAGGAAAAGTTCGGCGGCTGGCCTGGGTTCTGGTAAAAACCATGGCCATGGCCAGCATATGGTTTTTACGTGTGAGGAGACATCACCGACTGATTTCCAAAATAGGACATAGATGGTTGGTCATCCATGACATTCAAAGGAATTTTGGAAGGATTGCTCCATGTCGGTCCCGTGGGGATAGGCATAGTGCTTTGTCTAGGGTTCCATTGATTGTGAAAAGAATTACCCCAGATCGAAATTCCAGACAAGGGAATGGATCCCTGCCCAAAATTCCCAGGCCCTAGTGTGGAAGAAGTTCCTGGGTGTGCCCCCTATGTAGGAATAGTACTCTGCATAGCAATAGATTGTCCAAAACTAGGGTTTCCCCCAGTCGAGAAAGTAGCTGATGATAAAGAGTTATTACCAAATGCACCGAACAAAGTAAAAGGTATCAAACCTACTGGCATATTATGTGAAGGTGGTCCTTGACTCCCCGCTCCAAATAAACTATGGTGTATAGGTGGCCCAACGGATTTCTGATGTGCACCACTGAGTGAAGGGGACGAAGGAGGTATATGACCTCCCTCGTAAGGGAAAGCATTAAAAGGAGAAGGAGTGCCCCCCATGTGTCCTTGTAGAGGAGTAGTAGAGCTCCCTGCCCCCAGACCTGAAGTCTATGAAGTGGAGTAGGAAAGTACAGGACTTGTACCTGAACTAGGCATCCCGTATGAGAACGGAGGGCCTATCACACTTGGTGTGAAAGGGGTTGTGGCCGCTGATAGAGACGTGATCATACCACTATGCGATGTAGTTTTGGTCAAGACCATGGTGGCTCGGACCAGTGATGATGGGTTAGGAGGTGGAAACTCTCCTGTGGTGACAACCATAGTGGGAATTGAAGAATTCTCGGAAGGAGTAACAACACTTGTTTCCATTGCCATGTGCGACACTATCTGGCACTCGTAAGGATGAATCGGTACGATGGTGGGTGCTGAAAGATCAGTGGTCAAGGTTTCAACTATACCAAAATCTTACGCTCCAATGTATACAATAGTCAATTCCTCTGGATGTTGGTCGGGCACAATTTCTTGTGACCTGGTTGCTTCAAAAGACCCTTGTTAGTCTAGCTTTCACCTTAATGGTGGCGGGGGTGGCTCTAGTGTAACCAGGGGCAGGCCAAGAAGCCTTCCTGACTGATGGAGCTTGTGATCCTCCACTGTGTGAGAATATCAAAGACACACTAGGGTAGTCTAATTGTTCAAAAACAATCACGCACTAAAAAATGTCCCTATAAGATAAGACAAGAAAACACTAAATTAATTGGAAGAACAACTACAACAACCAACACTAGAGAAACTTACTGGTGCAAGTGAAACTCAAACACGGAACCACCCTCTGGGTAGCCTCTGCAAAGCATGGCCTGATGTCTATCCTAGGTACTGTGGTATACCCCCGCAGTCACCTGTGTATGTCCCTAGAAAAGATAGGTAACTAGGTTGCCAGTGCGTAAACAATCACCAAGCGGGTACAGTCGAAAGTCGGGTAGACCACAATGAGCAGGGTATCGAGCCCGAAACCTGTCAAGGGTATCGAAAGAAAGTGTTCTAAAATAAAACTAAGGATCTTGAACGAACTTGAGACCCATGAAGCCCCATGGAAAATGTAATCGATAGAATCCCAAAACAAGCCCTCTATATGTGTTCTCCACTATGATTGGTCCAGCTTTGGAGGGGTTATCTCTACTACCTTTATGCACATTACCTCGTGTTTATCCCCTGTGTTATAGGGGGGTCCCAGATAACTTTCATGATACTGGACTTGGACACGCCCTAACTCAGACTCCAATGTTTGATTTTAATGGCCTTGAAGAGTTTTCTCTCCAACCTAATCCAAGGCCCTAATCTTGAACTAGTTGGTTAACCCTACAAACATTAAAGTCTAATAAATTTTAGATTTAGCATTAATTTTATGGCTTATCTTATGTCAAGGGGTATGAAAGTGAAACTAATGATGTTTTGAAACATGAAAGTGAAAATGAATACAAAGTTGGAAAGAAAAATTTCACTTAGCGCAAATTTTCAACAACTTTTCAAATTTTTTATTTTTTATTTTTCTAAGATCTTTGGAATCAACAAACTTAAAGAAGGATTTCACTTGACTATGAGCTAATTACGATCTACTTATACTATCAATAACTTAAGAGAACAAATATTTTTCCCTGGCTACTAATGCAAAATCACACTTTTCAACCAAACCAGAAAATGAAAGAGATTTTTAATTTATTTAAATGTTGATAAAGCAAAAAGGAAAAATACCAACAAGTAAAAAACCAAGAAAAACAATTATGGCTTAATCGCAGATCGCAAAGAATCGCTTCAAGAAATCACACACTAGCAACTTAAAAAATGACTCTCACACTTGTCTAAAAACCCTAAAGAAATTTTTTTAAATGACAACTTTTAAATGAAAAAAGAAAGCTAAGGCTAAGATCAAATCTAAGCTACTGACTGCTAGGACAGAGATTCAAAAACCTGAGAGGTATAACTCTTGTCAAGAGAAAGGATGACTGCCTTACCCTCAACAAAAACTATCCTGCATAAGCACGCTAGTGATAATCCAACAACAAGCATGTGAACGCGAGCTGTATAGATCCAAAGGGCATGTACACGCGTGCTGACCTTCTACAGGCCACATGTAACTCTAAAACTCTAAAAAAAAAAAAAAAATAGACAATCCAAACCAGGAAGAGACCACTGATACTGAGAACCAGGATCTCTTGAAGGCTTGGACACTCTCTTTAACACAAAAAACAAACAATGTAAGGAAAAAAAATTTGTACAACAAACCAATTTGAGACAAGACTGCAAACAACCAAGACTTAGAAATAATTCCAGAAAACCCCGAAGAATGTTTGATTCTGACAGGGAAGAGGATGACTGCCTCAAAAAATTTCTGGAATCTACACGCTACTGCTACTTCTTCAGCTAGTGTTTACACGCAGGCTGTAAGAAAGTAGGGTGTGGGTACACATGTGCAGACCTTATGAAAGCCACGTGTACCTCTGTGGGTCTCGAAAAAACACAACAAGCAAATAACAGAGACAACTGGTATGGAAAACCAGACTCTCTGCTAGCTCAGACATTCCAAAAACTTAAAAAAATAGGCAGGAAAACCATTCTTTTAAAACTACCCAAAACTACTCCCAGAAACCCTAGAGACTTCCCCAGTATGGTTGCCAATTCTATTTTGGTGGGAAATCCCTCTATGGACTAGAAAATAGGGTTATAGTATGCATGCAGATATGACCGAAACAAGCATACTTTCTACCTTCGTCCCCAGACCTAATCCTCATTTCTTTTCAACAAATACATGGTTAGACCAACATACCTTGTTCCGGATGGTTGATTTCGATCCTTCTTCACATTTGATCACTTGTTAGCAACTCTCCTCCCAAGGCTGACTTGCATACAAAACAAGCAACAAACTATACATGCATTTTACCTACAGACTAATGGGTTAGAGATTCAAACATATATTTACTGAACTATGAAGAACTCATATAGTGGGACGAGAAAAGCATTTCTTTATTATTAACTTTGATGAATCAACTTACAATGTCGAGACCAGCCACTACTTCGTGAATCCTGATCCTGGGCTCCTCTTCAAATTTCCTCCAAATTCTTTTCTTTGTATCTCTCTTTGCACAAGGATGGCTAAAGATTTGGGACAATGGGAATATGCAATTGGGTAGAGTTTCTTTACTATTATTCTCCTCCTCCAAATTGGACCCCTAACCCTTCTTTTATAGGCTAGAAGAAGCTAGGTATTTGGACGAACCCTTGGCCATGCATGGTCGGGAGTTTTAGTTAACTCACCCAAATTTGTATGTTCTGTCGGCAACTTTCCTTTTTTCGTGCTTTTGTAGGTCCACGTAGGTTGTTTTAGGTCAGCGAGCGTGTACACGTGTGCGGTAATGGAGTAGGGCACGTGGGCCTTTATAAAAGAGGTTTTTTAAAGAGTTGTTTAGTGGTGCTTTGGCAAAGAAGGGATGTGAAATGGTCTGATGCCAGGTAAGAATGCATGGTGAAAATTAGGGTTATAACAAGAGCCCTCTCTGATATGAGCAAGCTAGTACCCAGCTCTAAAGTGGTTTGTAGGTTACCTCTACCATTTTTTTTATCAACCGAACAAATTTATAGATTGCTAACAAAATCAAAGGATGAAACTAACAATGATAGCTCGAATAATAATGATGGTGAGGGAAATAATGGAAAATAGTAGGTGAATTTTCCTTGTAAAATTTGTAAATATGATCACCTTACCCACCTATACTCCAAAATCGAGGAATCCTCGAGGATTTTATCAAAACCACCCATTGTGCTGAAAACTCCATTGTCACATAATCAACACATGGCCTTGGGGACCTCAAACACCAAAAATGTGTCGAGTGGGAGTCAAAACCCCTCGGCACATGAAGGTGACCATCTATGTGTCAATATGGTCAAGTATTAGATTGATGTAGCCACTCAATCTCGTGATTATGGTCCTTTGCAGACTATTGGAGGTCCAAAGTCTCCTCCTCCTCCAGAAACACCCTTTCATATTGAAAATATGGAACCTATGCCTCGTAGTCTAAAAGGAGTACTAAAGTGCTCTTCCCACAATACTAATGCTATATTTTCCCATAACTCTTCGATTTTCGAAGATTTGGGTCAAACCCCTTGTGTGATCTCAACTTTGGAGGTGCTCCATATATGTCCTTCATAGAGGAATGCCTTGTTATTTTCTTTCGGAGCTCTAGAACCATGTGACTCAAAGGTTATTAAGTTTGACATCATGGATGTTAGGCCTCGCTTACCTTACCATGTGGTCTTTCAAATCCATGTGGAGTACACAAAAATTACCATCAAACGCATTGTAATTGATGAAGGTGTTGTGACATGTGTGATGTCCCTAATCTATTGGAAAGCCATTAGCCCTCTAACTCTATCCCAATCTATGAATATGTTGACCTATTTTGATGGGAGTTCATTCTGAACTCATGTAATTCTTCCCTCTTTTTCGGTCTAGTTAGGTGGAAAGACAATGTAGGTTTATATCAAGGTGGTTTATGTGGCCCTTAACTATAATTTACTACTAGGGAATAATTGGACTTATGCCATGACAACAGTCGTGTCGTCCATTTTCCCCACTTTATGTTTTCCTCACAAAGGGAAAATAATGATGATTGATCAAATTTCCTTTGCGCAAGCTATTTCTAATGCATCAGTTGGAACTTCGGTCCCTGTGATCGACAATTCTCAGCAAGAAATTGAGGATTTTGGTGTAGGAATGCATTATTCTCTCATGGGTAGATTTGATTTTGTGGCACCAATTCATCACAATCATGCCATTTCCAGTGAGTCTTCATCGTTGATGAGGTCCATTCCTTTCCGTACTTCATATTTGAATGACCCTTGGACCCTACCTTCCTCGACTATATCGTACAAATATCAGTCATACATTGGGATGGAAATGCCACTATCAGTGAAAAAAATTGTGTATCAGTATATTATTGATGCTACTGCTGACCTAGATCCTTTCTCATCATAAACGAATGAGGAGAATCCTATTGTAGAGCATGTATGGGCTGTCTAATCTTCTTGTTCGCATGATTTAATTGACGATACTTTACCCTCATATGAAGTCATCTTAGAGGCCATATATGGTCCTAATAGGCCTTGGGACGATATTCATCATTGCTCCTATTTCCTCCCATACTTTGTTAGGATCGAATAGGATGACTTTAGATCTACCTTGAGTGAGATAGTCAGTCACATGTTGGTTCTATTACATACGCATGGTATTTATGCCAAAGGAAACATGGTGAATATTTCTCCGACCGTAATGATTGACATCTCTTCAATTCGTGGAAAAATTGAGAACATATATATTGGTGTGGATTGTTCGCCTAAAGAAATTCATATCTACATTGATCTCTTCAAATAATTTCATGATGTATTTTCTTGGTCGTGCAAAGATATTCCAGGGATTGACCCCAATATTTTTGAACATGAGATTAAGAACCATCCGGATGATATACATGTTCGACAACATCTTAGAGTTGTTAATCCTAGGAAGGCCTGTGTTATCAAGGCAGAGGTAGAGAAGCTACATAATCCTAGTTTCATCTACCTGGTTCACTTGGTTGAATGGGTGTCCAACCCTGTTCCCATGAATAAAAAATAAGGAACCATCCATGTATGTATGGATGTTTGATGCCTAAAAAAGGATTGTCCTAAAGATAAATTCCTGACTCCTTTCATTGACCAGATTCTTGATGAGTGGGAGGGAAGTGAAGTATTTTATTTTATGGAAATATTTTCAGGGTATAATCAAATTCAAATCAAACCACTTGATGTCAAGGGTTATTTTCTATTGTTGACAAATTTCTTCTTGTAAATGAAATTAGATGTTCTAACTCTCTCTCACCTAGATAAGATAATACTATGCCCAAATCTATGGATGATGCATCCACATGAACATGAAATTCCTTCTTCCAATATGTAAATATCAAAATTGTCACAGTCACTAACTTTTGATTCAATGTGTCCAATTTTTTTTGGCAATCCTCATTCCATTGGAATTTAGCTTTTTATTCAACAACGTCTCCATGGGTGTTGTAATCTATGCATATCCCTTAATGAACTTCTTTTGGTATCATGTATGGCACGAGGTTTTTCTGAACTTTCTTACTTATGTAGGCGGTTGTAAGTCCAAAATCATTTCAATCTTGGCAGGATCCACTAGTAATCCTTTCTTACATATAACCACATGGCCCAACAAAATTCCAAAAGGCACACATAAAATACATTTATTCAAGTTCAATGAAATTTGACATTTTCTACACCTATACAACATTAATCTTAGTATTTCTATCTGATTATTCAAGAGACTAAACACAATCCAGTAATCTCAATGAACTTCAAGGAACTTATGAATAAATTATTTAGAGGATGTGACCACTACTCTTGAGAAAATTGTAAGTGCATTCTTCATCTCAAAAGGAATCACTATGTAGTGGTAGCTTCCCCACTCTGTTGCAAAAGTAGTCATATGTATGTCTTCCTAAGCAATCTTTATCCAGTGATATCCTGAGAATACATATGTGAAATAATAGACCTTCTGCCCCCCTATATTCTCTAGTAATTCATCTATGAAAGGTGTCAGAAATGGATAATGCGGTCGTGCATCATTTAGCTTTCTTAGGTCTACACACATTATGATTCACCCTGTTTTATTATCTTGTACTACCATTGGACTTATCCATTCTGATTCCACCACTGGTTCAATAATTAGTGCTTCTAAATTTGTGTCTATCTCTACCTTTACTTTCTCTTTATAATTTGGATTCAATATATAGGGTCTCTGTATTACTAGTTTATCATTTTATTTCAATGAAATATTCATTTCCCCTAGCTCACCAACTATCCATTTCATTTTTGCAAATGTGGTTGGGAATAGATCCTGATACTCGCACAATAAATATGCAATTTTTTCCACAGTTTCATTATTCAAATAGTATCCTATATACACAAAATTTGGATTCTCTTTTGTCCAAATATTTTACTTCCATTTCATTAGTGGTTGTGCATACACAACAAATTCAAGATATGGACCTTCCACTGTGCGTTGCCACTCAACTTTAGGTATTTGTATATTTTTTGGATTCTCCTCATCCTGGTCTTCTTGAGAAACATTATAGCATTCCAGTAACTCATGAACAATCACATAATCACTATGCACACTACACACTGATACTACATCCATTGTCCCTTCTTCTGACAAATTCATGTTTCTAATGGCCTGAAAAGATGCATCTATCTATGGAGATTCATATTCAAAAGTAACTTTTACCTTAAAACTTTGAGTTAGCTCATCCAAATCCACAATTTATCTACACATTTCTAGTTCTAGGTACCAATTCGTAGGGATCTTTTCTAATGTATGTATGAACTTATGTGTCCATTGTTTATTCGGTATTGAACTCAATATCTTTTTTCACTGTGAAATATTATATGTTGGGTCACTTACTCTTATATATTTAAGCGCAGTATAGTCAACCTTGGTACCAAATCTATTTTCCATTAATATTCTACACTCCTAGTGTTCTATTCCTTCTTTATCTGCAACCCACCATTTGGATGGAGTGGTTTTCAAGACAATATTCAATGCCAACAATATTTGTTGTTCAAGTATCTACAATTCAAATTCCTTTACAAAATAACTTATATCAATAAAACCATCACACTTGGGTGGGTCATGTAACTCCATTCCAATCCAATGTAATAATCGAGTAATGTAGGCACATCATCTGGCTGATACTTGATGCATCCTTTGCTACCAATGTTCGAGTGTTTTCTCTGAATCTGATGCACATGAGCTAATGATTCTCCAACTTAGGGCGCCATCTATAGTTAGATTAACTTAGTCATCCATTCACACAATCATATTATATAGGTTATTAATTTTGTTCCCTTTAGCAGGTTCAATATACCTCTTTCCTTTTGTCAAATCCAAAGGTGCAGTAACCTTCAAGTCCCCTACTTCAAATATCATTACATTTTCTTTAGATTAATAATTGTCTAATTTTCAAAGGCCAATTCTATCCCCATTAGCATTTCTTATGGTTGAATTTTATCCACAACATCAATGACTTCAAAATCTTCTACACCGCACACTCCATATATATTCACAGGTACTCCTAACAACCGACCAATCGATATTATTTTGTGCTATTTCACCAATATTAACTAGACTAGAGACAAAATAATCTTTGGCTTCCTCATAAATTCGCATGTTTTCTTTGACAAAGCATTTACATCAAAACCCAAGTCTAAAATGACCCGATCCATGTCATAATCCTCAATCTACACACTTAATCTGGATTCACTTCTCGTCCTCTTTTTACATAGTACCTAATTCACTACCTTATACGCGGTATGGAATTCCCTTTCTTGCGTGGAATTATCAATCATCCTGCACAATGCATTAAATGCAGCTTCATCTTTCATCAATGCTACATAAATTTTCTTAAATACTTTCAAAGGACTTACCTTTTCAAGGGGCCTTTTTGGGGTAGTATGATTATATATCAAAGGCATGTCAACCATAATGGTTGCAGATGATCTTGATACTATCGAATTTTGTCCTAGTATCTCATTCCTTGTCTATTGATATGTCTCTTTTTCTTGTTGTGGGTCAAATGTCAACATAGGTCCTATTGTTTTCCTTACCCATTGGTCAGTCTATTTCCCTTTATTCATCCCTTCATGTCCTCTCTTAGCTCCTCCACACGTGAAAACTACCATTTTGGGTCCCTTGTTTCATATCTTTGTTGATATCTTCTGTACATTCTGATTCAGGTTTTGGTTCTGATTCACTCTTGTCTATTTCTTCATAATTAATTAAGGACAATATTCTATCACACAATCCAACACTCTATAGTATGTGAAGGTTGTTCAAGGATTTGGGAATTCATGATCTAAGTGTCCCGATTGATTACAATTGTAACAAATTATTGTGCGTCTACCTCTTCTACCTCAAATTCTACCAAATCCTACTCGACTTCCTAGATTAAATCCTCTTTGATTATTATACTGTGGACCACCTCCTTTTGTCGCAACATTTTCCTCATGAACTCTAGACATATATGAAGTGCACTTCCTCATCAAATCGAATGCAAAATAGTCCATCTATTCATACCCTAATGACTTGCAAACGTTATAAACTAAACTCCTTAGCGTACTCTGGTATTTCTACAAAAAATGACAATCATGAAGATGATGTCCCCATTTATTATTTCTACTAGAAGTGTCATTATTAAGTGGTAGAGGCTTACCAAACATGGGTTCCCTAGTTAGAACCTTTGCACCATCTGGTTCGAATGGAGAATTTATTCCATAAGACTGGGACTTCCTTATAGTTCTGATATTACTTTGCGTTTGAACCCCATATTCTTACTCACAAGCATTCTAATTGTTACCTATGGGACTCCCCCCAAGTCTTGGGTAAGCTTTTTTTCAACTCTCTAAAAAATTAAAAGATTGACGAGTGAACTTGTCTCTTTCACACTCATTAAATGGATTTGAAAGGAAATATATTTGGTGTAAGTTTAACCCTTTTTCAAACCAAGTAGACTACTTATGAAAAAGGAATACTCTAGTCACCATTGGCTATAAGAGTTCTCCTGGGTATTATTTTATACCTTTTTTGGGCCTAGGGGACTAAACCTATGAAAAAGGACATTATTTGGAGTTAAGTTGTAATCACATCCCATCATCCTGCCTACATTATTAGGCTTATTGTCAGTTCCCCCTTTCTATTTATAAGCATCGTACCTCAGCAATTTTCATCATTATCCAAGAATAGCCTTTTATATATCCTTTGAAACTTGACACCCTGTACCCTAAGAGGAAACACCTCGAAGTGTCCATGTATCGCATGCACTTCCTTTCATTGGTCATAGGTATGCTGTACTATTTGGAGATAGTTTCTTACTCACGACACTCGTTTCCTCTCATGTATCATAACATTTCTTTTCCTATGAAAAAACAAAAAAGACAAGCGGGAAAATAATATTATCTCATATCGTCACTAGTCGTATCTCCTTTGAACAAAGCATAAAATTTTCATTCCACTATCATCCAAAGTTTGGGTTTAGCATGGCCTTAAGAAGTTGGGCTCATTTCTTAGAGTTTACTCCTCAAAATGGTTATTCTTCCAGTCCATATGGAGAGTTTGCTGATGCCTCCTACATGACGAAGTTTTACATCAATTTTATGCTTCCTGAGTTATCCATATGTCTCATGCTCTTTTTCATAAGAATTCTGTAAGGATGTGTCGGCCATTTCTCATAACTCTTGACATTGCATGTCGACCATACCCTCAGTGCATCTTAGAGTCACATGAATTTTTAGTCCTACTATGCACCTTGGTCCTACTTTCATTATGGGTAGGTAACCTTGAACCCAACAGTTGACAACTCCTCATTGGTACCTAACTGGGGGGTTTCCCTTATGTTCGACGAATATAAATCTATTCACACATTGAGATTCATGCAGTGTCTTAGATTCCATTATCCTTATTGGTGATTTCATCACCTTTTTCGACAGTCTTCCCTATTGGATGTTATTCAGAGGGTCTCTTTTGTGCACTACTTGCATCTGGTGCATACGAGAGATGCATAGGGTCATTGGTTCATGAACATCCTATTCATTCGAGATCCTCCTAATCATCAATATATTTCTTTCTATCTTGTGCTGACTAATGAGTGATTCCCTAATGCTCTCCTTTCAATAGGTCTCCTTCCATATAATTTAACTCATCTATTTTGGAAATGAGACCTAGAGTATTATGAGTACCTAGAGGATTACATTCATCAATGGTAGGTTCTCTCGCCATCGACAGTTTGGAATACATCAATGTCTCCTGATTGATGGATTCTTCAAGTATTCAACCTCAACACCCTTATTCACACTTGTAAGAATGTACTTGGTGCCTTGATACCTACTTTCATTATCGATATCGTGTCTCATGTTTGTTGACAATATACCTTAATGACCAGTAATCAAATGAATTTTCATTGTGTTCTACCTCAAATCCTCTATTCACATGATGTAAACTTGCACCTTCGGTGGATAGTGTAGAAGACCTCCAACTTACAACATCAACATTCCTAATTTGTTGTTGTCTTTCAATGGAACAATACCTATATGACTTCAGTGATCATGGGAGATAAGATTGTACTACATTATATACATATATATTCCAATTGATTTTGAGACTCGATTCGACTATTCTTTGTTGGTGACTATGCAACCCATGGCCTATGTTTTCTTTGTATTGCCTATTCATGGCCATGAACAACTATTTGATTTATTTCCACATGGATATGAAACATAATTCAGATTGGAAGCCATGTGTAGAAATTCATTATGGATTGTAATATTCTCATGAGTAACTAGCACTTCCAGATGAGTGTCCATTACTCCACTTCTAGGAATTATAATGTATTTTGACCATCACAGATACTCCTCTGACCTTACACATCAGGGGGCTTCTATTACAAAAACAAATTCCTCACCCCATGCAAATTTCTTGGATGGCCTTTCCATTTCCCTATGCAAACTTGAAGTCCTCTTTTGTAACTTCCAAAGATAAAAGAACACATTTTTCCACATATATGCACCCAATCAATTATACAACAAGTGTATACACAGGTTGCTCCACTATATCCCGCATACATCGAGTTTGGTGCTAAAAATTAAAAATTATGTTGGGTTTCCATGCCATGTCACGAGATACATGATCCTTGACCTTTTGTATACTCGAAACACTCTGAATCAACCCTTCAGTTCCATTTTGTTAGAAAAACAGGATCACGGAGTAATAAAATAAAACAAATGTGAAAATAAAAAATTGAAGATACACAATACAATAGAGACACATATATATGTGGTTCACCCAATGTGGGCTACGTCCACCAAAGAAATTGCTAGGTCCTTCCTTTATTATTATCATCAAATGAAGGGATACAACTTACATGACACTCGTTGTAACTTCCTCTTCTTTCTCTCACAGTCTCCTCACTTGGAATACCATATTCACAATGACACATAGTCGCAATACATTTCCCTCATAAAAGAGGGTTTCCTTCTAGGGAAAAAAACCCCAACATAACTTCTACCATGAGATGTGTGACCTTATAATAAATGGTCTAGATTTACAATGAAATTACAATATAAATTTACAAGAAAATTTTCCTTCGGAAGCTTCACCACTAAACCCCCATTGGGGAACATTGTCCCCTGAACCCCCGCTGGGGGTATTTTTTCCCTTGGACCCACTAGCCGGGGGTTGGGCCCCCTATACCCCGCAGAGGGGGTAACCCCCCTCTGCATTCCCCCTCGTGTAATAGTGTACAATCTCTTGGGGTGTAAAGTCTTCATGGGGTATAAAAATTATTGAAAACAAAGACCCCTGAATCAAGAATATAATCAGGCTCCACAACCAGCAATATCCCACTTGGAGAATGATCACAACAAATCCATCACTATTGTATATGATGGGCTATGATCGTTATTGGACTTGGAAAATTTCTCATCTTCACCTTCATTCTTGAAGACCAACTAAAACTGAGCAGTAACTCAGTTTCTCCCTGGTTACTCCCTTTGTTAACATGTCTGTAGGATTCTAGCTAGTCTGTATCTTTTCCAACTTCAAGTGTCCATCGTCCAAGATAGATCATATGAAATGGTACCTGAGTTGTATATGATCAGTATTATAATGGAAGGCTGAGTTATTTGCAATATGAATGACACTCTCACTATCATGGTACAACCTGATATTCTCCTACTTCTTTCCAAATTCCTCCATAAAACTCTGTAACCAAATCATTTCTTTACTAGCCTCTGTAGCAGCAACATACGCTGCCTCTATTGTTGAAAGTGAAACAACCTTTTGCAGTTTCAAAATAAAACTTACTATTGTTCCACCTCTAGTAAAAATATACCCTAGGTGATCCTCCTTCTATTTTTATCACTTGCCATATCTAAATAAACATATCCCTGTAGAACAATGTTTGAACCTCCAAAACATAATGCATGAGTAGAAATACCTATGAAATACCTAAGAATCCACTTTACTTCCTCCCAATGTTCTTTACATGGATTGTTCATATACCTGTTCACAACTCCCACTACATGTGCAATATTTATTCTTGTGAAAACCATCGCATGCATCAAGCTGCCAACTGTTGATGAATAAGGGACCCTAGACATGTATTCTATCTCCTCCTATGTCTTGGGACACATTTCCTTAGTTAATTTGAAATGGCTGGCCAAAGGTGCACTAAATGGTTTTTCATTTTGCATTCTAAACATCTCCAACACCTTCTCTATGCACTCACCCTAAGACAATGTCAATTTGTGATTTCCCCATCTCTTGTTATTCTCATACCAAGGATTTTCTTTGTAGCACCCAAATACTTCATCGCAAATGAATTAGCTAATTTCTTCTTGAGCACATTTATATCCTACATATTAGACCCTATGGTTCTCCTCCTAATATCTTTATTACTTTCCATACTTGAATCAACATTTCCCTGTAGAACAATGTCTGAACCTCCAAAGCATAATGCATGAGTAGCAGTACCTCTCAAATACCTGAGAATCCACTTACTACCTCCCAATGTTCTTTACTTGGATTGTTCATATACCTATCAAACTTCAAATACCACTACCTTGGAGCTTTCTTTAGGCCATACAATTTCTTCTTCAACCTGCATACCAAATTCTCCTTCCCTTTGACCTCATACCCCTATGGTTGCTACATATAAATATCTTCCTCCAAATCCCCTTGGAGAAAAGTTGTTTTTACATCTAACTGTTCAAGATACAAATATTCTACTTCCACAAGACTTTAAATAGTCCTAATTGAATTCATTTTAACAATAGGAGAAAATATTTCATCAAAATCTATACCTTTCTTTTGTGCAAACCCCTTTACAACAAGTCTATCCTTGTACCATTTTTTTCCTCCATCTTCTTCCTTCAACTTGTAAACCCATTTATTCCGCAATGCTCTTTTTCCTGTAGGAAACTAAACCAAGTCCCAAGTCTATTTATTTACCAAGGAATCCATTTTCTCTTTCATGCCTTGCTCCCACTTCTTTTTGGTGTCTACCTCCATTGCCTCTTCATAACATTCTAGTTCACCAAAATCAGTGAAAAATAAATAATACAATGAAGGAGAGTATCGTTCAGGGGTTATAATCAACCATGTAGATATTCTAACAAAAATTGTAGGAGTTTGAGGTCAATGTTGATCCTGTTGTTGTACATTATGATTTTCTAGTACCTTTGGAATTTCTTTTTCAATGATCTCATCAAGCACTGTGTATTTTTTATTTTTTTTTTCCTGTTTTTTTCCCTGCAACTGATCTTTGTACATGACCTTCTCATTGAATATGAAATCTCTAATCCTAATGATTTTGTTATTTTCATAATCCCATAAGTGATAACCAAAATCATTAACACTGTATCCAAAAAAGGTACACTTCTTGGATTTTTCCTCAAGCTTTGTTCTATTTGTTTTTATCAATATGGACAAATGATTCATAACCAAAAGTCTTCAAATAATAATAGTTTAACTTTTTACTTGTCCATGCCTCCTCTGGAATTCTACCATCCAAAGATCTTGAACGTCCTCTGTTTATTAAGTAAACAACAATATCTACAACATCTGCCCATAACTGTAAGGGAAAACTAGCATGCAATGTCTGATCTGGATTATTTTCGGCATGAAATGAGAATGGAGATATAATAAAGAAATGGAAAGAGATATTGCATATATTCAATACTATAACAAAAATGTATCAGAGATGTAACCATAAACACAGATATACAGTAATACATGATTTCTATTAATCAAAGAAATGTATAGAGACTGTAAAAATACAGAGTGAAAGACTCGCTAGAATGGTGGTAGCATATCTCTGAGAAGAGATGTGAGGGCTACTCGCATTCACAAGAAGATCATTACAATGAGGCTCTGAAGGAATTTTTACAATAAACGGGAATGCCAAAATTCCTAGACATCCAAAAACCTAACCATAGGAGATGAAGCGCCAAAAATCATGTGAGCCCCATTTGGGTAAGTTAGTACATCAACTTCCCGAGGTCGTAACGTTTGCATACGATGTCCGTTTTAGGCGTATGACAGCTCGTTGGAAAGGTATCATCGAGGAGATTCATTTTGGGGGATCAATAATTCCTTTGGATATAATTGAGAACCTCAATATAGAAAAACCTTCATTTAGGCCCTCAAAATGGTCCTGGAAGTTAAAATTGGCAAAAAACTGTTTTAAGCTAGTCGACAAAGGTGGGTGGGCACCGATATCCAACTAGATCAATCCTCCCTCCTTAGGAATAAATGGTCTCCATTGCGTTGAGTTCTCGGGGGAGACGGAAAAACGTTTGTTGTATCTGCATCTTGGTGAGCTGCTTGTCTTGCTGGAGACGTCACACTGCTCGGTTTGTAGAAGTCTGTCACGAACCTTTTGAGGTTGAGGCTGTTCAACAAGTTGAGATACATGAGAGGATGGTGTGCAGAAGGAATATTTGCACTTTGTTGCAACCTTGTCGAATTTCTTCTGTTGGATAGAAGGTTCTTGGGATAAGGCTGTAGTGGGTGCAGTGTCCTTTTGTTCTCCTTTTGAACAGAACGTTAAAAAGTTGAATTTTACAGTATGAGATACTACCTTGCGACACTTTTTAGGTGGAAAAGTAGTCGGAACTTCCTCTGGTATTTTGTAGATATGACCCCCCAAAGTAACAATGACACTATGGGGTTGAGACTCATAAATAGCATGGCATCTCCACATATATGGTTGGCCCAAGAGCACATCATAGACATCCAATGGGGTAACATCACATAATACCTCATCCTTGAAGGGTTGGATGCCATATGATGATCGACACTGTTGGCTGATAGAGAGATCTCGTCCTTGGCTAAGCCACCCAATGTTTTATGGCTGTGGGTGTGGTGTTATCGACAATCCCAACTGTTTGATGACCTTTGCTGAGATGAGGTTCTCTTGGATTCTGCTATCAACAATAAAATGCAGTGGGGTTCCCTTCACCAACATTTGTGAATGAAAAAGGCACTCCCCCTCTTTAGGATCTGTCGGTTCTTCTGGTTGAATTGCTGCGGTAGCAACAATAACAGTGGGGTCCACGTCAATGATCTATCCTTTACCATTATTTTCAGAATAAGATTCAGAATCAGTATTCGGCTCTTTGTCTTTGATATCGGCCACTAATGACTGTTTTGAGCGACATTCATCGGTGTTCTGCCAGGAGCTTTTGTGGAACTCACAACATTTTTTTGTGTCCTTCTTTGTCTTCCCGTGACCCTTCTTTTCCTGTGTCATGGAATGGTTTTCGAGAAACTGTTTGTTAGGGCTGTCTTTTTCATACTTTGGTTGTTGTGGATTTGTAGACCCGAACTCCCGTTTGTTCTAGTTCTTAAATTTCTGCTCAATTTTAACAACATATCGATAAGCAACACTGAGTGATGATATGTCCAGAAAATCCATTTCAGTCTAGATGTAACTGTGTAGGGCCCCACGGTATTTCAGAACCAAATGTTGCTCGGAGTCTTTGATACCAAGCTTGGTGCACAAGGTATGGAAGGTATTGGTGAACTCCAAAACTGCTTGGCCCCTCTCTTGTCACAGTGTGGTCCATCTCATGTACTGGTCCTCATAGTTTCCAACAGGGTAATATAGTTCCTTTACTGCATCCACAAACAAATCCCAAGTGGGAGCAGCCCCATATATTCCAGACTCTTCTGTAGAACTTTGATCCCAATAAGTTTCTCACCAATTTTTGACATGAGGGAGAGCTTTAAGGAGTGCCAAGGTGATCTTTTATTTGTCGGAAAAATTGTGAACAGAGAAATAACCTTCTAGTAGAGTTAACTATTTTTCTAGAGCTTCTGCATATATTTGTCCTTCAAATACAGGAATATCAAAGTTAACTTGTACCTTGAAAGGCGAGGTGCCTCCAAAGTGGCCACTTGATGAAGATGCACCTGATTCTATCGGCAGGCATTGAAGGATGTGGGAAAAATTCTCCATCATTTCGTCCCTCTGTCGCATGAGAGATTTCTCAAGCAACAGATTGATAGGATCGTCTGCTCCGTCATTTTTCTTTTCTTCCGCCATTGAGGGTTTCTTAGGTGTGCTAGAGAGATTTTATTCAAGAGAGAAAATATCGAGACCCACCTTGCTATACTCGGACCTAGTCGGGGACATGCACTGAAAAAACGATCAACAACAACCTGCTCTGATACCACTGATCTGGATTATTTTCGACACGAAATAAGAGCGGTGATATAATAAACAAATCCACAGAGATATTGTAGATAGTCAATACTATAACATAAATGTTTCAGAGATGCAACCATAAACACATATATATATAGTAATACATGATTTCTATTCATCAAAGAAATGTACAGAGACTATAAAAATATAGAGTGAAAGACTCGCTAGAATGGTGGAAGCTTATCTTTGAGAAGAGATGTGAGGGCTACTCTCATTCACAAGAAGATCATTACAATGTGGCTCTGGTGGAATTTTTACAATAAACGAGAATGCCAAAAGTCCTAGACATCCAAAAACCTAACCCTAGGAGATGAAGCACCCAAAGTCATGTGGGCCCCGTTTGGGTAAGTTAGTACATCAACTTCCCGGGGTCATAACTTTTGCATACGATCTCCGTTTTAGGCGTATGATAGATCGTTTGAAACGTATTGTCGAGGGTATTCATTTTGGGAGCTCAATAATTCCTTTGACTATAATTGATAACCTCGATCTTGAAAAACCTTCATTTAGTCCCTCAAAATGGCCCGGAAGTTAAAACCTGCTAAAACTAGTAAATTGCCAAAATTGGCAGAAAATTGTTTTGAGCCAGTCGAAAAAGGTGGGTGGCCACCAATGTCCACCTGGATCAATATTCCCTCCTTAGGAAGCAATTTTATCCATTGCGTTAAGTTCCCGTGGGAGAGATAAAATCCTTTGTCGAATCTGCATCTTAGTGAGCTGCTTGTCTTGTCGGAGACATCGCGCTGCTCAGTTTGTGGAAGTGTGTCACGAACCTTTTGAGATTGAGGCTATTCAACAAGTTGAGATACATGAGAGGACGATGTGTAGAAAGAATCTTTTCACTTTGTTACAACCTTGTCGACTTGCTTCTGTTGGATAGAAGGTGCTTGGGACATGGTTGTAGTGGGTGTAGTGTCCTTTTGTTCTCCTTTTGAACAGATCATGAAGAAGTTGAATTTTGCAGTATGAGATACTACCTTGAGACACTTTTTAGGTGGAACAGTAGTCGGAACTACCTCTGGTATTCTGTAGAGATGACCCCCGAAAGTAACAATAACACTACGGGGTCGAGACTCATAAATAGCATGGTGTCTCCACATATATGGTTGGCCCAAGAGCACATCACATACATATAATGGGGCAACATCACATAATACATCATCCTTGAAGGGTTGGATGTTGTATGATAATTGACACTATTGGCTGGCATGGAGATCTCGTCCTTGGCGAAGCCACCCAATGTTGTATGTCTTCGAGTGTGGTGTTGTTGATAATCCCAACTATTTGACGACCTCTATTGAGATGAGGTTCTACTGGCTTCTGCTATCAACAATAAAATGTAGGAGTGTCCCCTTCACCCACATATATGAATGAAAAAGGTGCTCCCCCTCTTCAGGATATGTTGGTTCTTTTGGTTGAATTGTTGCGGTAGCAACAATAGAAGTGGGGTCCGTGTCAATGATCTTTCCTTTACCATTATTTTCAGAATCAGATTCTCAATCAGGGCTTGGCTCTCTGTCTTTGATCTTGGCCACTAATGATTATTTTGAGTGACATTCATCAGTTGTGCCAGGGGCTTTTGTGGAACTTGCACCATTTTCCAGTGTCCTTCTTTGTCTTCCCGTGACCCTTCTTTTCCTGTGTATTGGACTGGTTTTCAGGAAACTATTTGTTAGGGAAGTCTTTTTCATACTTTGGTTGTTGTGGATTTGCAGACCTGAACTCCTGTTTCTTCTGGTGCTTAAATTTTTGCTCAATTTTAACAACATATCGATAAGAAACACCGAGTGATGAGATGTCTAGAAAATCCATTTCAGTCTGGATGTATCTGTGTAGAGCCCCACAGTATTTAAAAACCAAATGTCGCTTGGAGTATTTTATACCCAGATTGGTGCTCAAGGTATGGAAGGTATTGGTGAACTCCGAAACTTCTTGGCCCCTCTCTTGCCACAATGTGGTCCATCTCATGTACTGGTCCTCATGTTTCCAACAGGGTAATACTCTTCCTTTACCGCATCCAAAAAAAAATCCGAAGTGGGTTCGGCCCCATATATTCCAGACCCCTCTGTAGAACTTTGCTCCCAGTAAGTTTCCCAACAATGTTTGACATGAGGGAGATATTTAAGGAGTGGGAAGGTGATCTTTGCTTTGTCGGAAAAATTGTGAACAAAGAAATAACCTTCTAGCAGAGTTAACCATTTTTCTAGGGCTTTCACATCTATCTCTCCTTCAAATACAAGAATATCAAAGTTAACTTGTACCTTGAAAGGTGAGGTGCCTCCAAAGTGGCCACTTGAAGAAGATGTGCTTGATTCTATCGGCAGGCGTTGAAGGATGTCGTCCAAATTCTCCATCATTTCGTTCCTCTGTCGCATGAGAGCTTGCTCAAGCAACATATTGATCGGATCATCTGCTCCGTCGTTTTTCTTTTCTTCTGCCATTGAGGGTTTCTTGGGTGTGCGAGAGCGATTTTGTTCAAGAGAGACAAGCTCGAGACCCAAATTTATATACTTAGACCTCGCCGGGGACATGCACTAAAAAAATGATCAAGAGCAGATTGCTCTGATACAACTGATCTAGATTATTTTCGGCACAAAATGAGAGCGGAGATATAATAAAGAAATGCACATAGATATTGTAGATGTTCAATACAATAAAAGAAATGTATCAGAGATGCAACCATAAAAATAGATATACAGTAATACATGATTTCTATTAATCAAAGAAATGTACAAAGACTGTAAAAATACAGAGTGAAAAACTCGCTAGAATGGTGACATCTTATGTCTGAGAAGAGATGTGAGGGCTACTAGCATTCACAAGAAGATCATTACAATGAGGATTTGAAGGCATTTGTACAATAAACAAGAATTCCAAAGGTACTAGACATCCAAAAACCTAACCCTAGGAGATGAAGCGCCAAAAGTCATGTGGGCCCCGTTTGGGTAAGTTAGTACATCAACTTCCTGGGGTCGTTACTTTTGCATATGGTCCCCGTTTTAGGCATATGATAGCTTGTTGGAAAGGTATCATCGAGGAGGCTCATTTTGGGGGCTCAATCATGCCTTCATCCATCATTGAGAACCTCAATATTGAAAAACCATCATTTAGGCCCTCAAAATGGCCTCGGAAGTTAAAACCTGCTAAAAATAGTAAATTGCCAAAATTGGCAGAAAACTATTTTGAGCTAGTCGGCAAAGGTGGGTGGCCACCGATATCACCCTGGATCAATCCTCCCTCCTTAGGAAGAAATGGTATCCATTTCTTTGAGTTCCTGGGGGAGAGGGAAAAACATTTGTTGAATTTGCATCTTGGTGAGCTGCTTGTCTTGTTGGAGACGTGGTGCTACTCAGTTTGTGGAAGTCTTTCACGAACCTTTTGAGGTTGAGGTTGTTCAACAAGTCGAGATACATGAAAGGACGGTGTGCATAAGGAATCTTTGCGCTTTGCTGCAACCTTGTCAACTTGCTTCTGTTGGAGAGAAGGTGCTTGGGACAAGGCTGTAGTGGGTGCAGTGTCCTTTTGTTCTCCTTTTGAACAGATCCTGAAGAAGATGAATTTTGCAGTATGAGATACTACCTTGTGACACTACCTCTGGTATTCTGTAGAGATGACCCCCCAAACTAAAAATAAAACTATGGGGTCGAGACTCATAAATAGCATGACGTCTCGACATATATGGTTGTCCCAAGAGCACATCATAGACATCCAATGGGGAAACATCACATAATACCTCATCCTTGAAGGGTTGGATGCCGTATGATAATTGACACTGTTGGTTGACATGGAGATCTCATCCTTGGCGAAGCCACCCAATGTTGTATGGCTGCGGGTGTGGTGTTGTCAACAATCCCAACTATTTGACGACCTCAGATGAGATGAGGTTCTTCTAGCTTCCACTATCAACAATAAAATGCAGCGGGGTCCCCTTCACCCACATCTGTGAATGAGAAAGGTGCTCTCCCTCTTCAGGATCTGTTGGTTCTTCTGGTTGAATTGTTGCGGTAGTGACAATAGCAATGGGGTCTACATCAATGATCTGTCCTTTTCCATTATTTTCATAATCAGATTCAGAATCAGGGTTCGACTCTTTGTATTTGATCTCGACCACTAATGAATGTTTTTAGCAACATTCATCGGTGTTGTGCCATGGGATTTTGTGAAACTCACACCATTTTCTAGTGTCCTTCTTTGTCTTCCTGTGACCCTTCTTTTCTTGTGTCTTGGACTGGTTTTTGGGAAAATTTTTGTTAGGGACATCTTTGTCATAATTTGGTTGTTGTGGATTTGCAAACCCGAACTCCCATTTGTTCTAGTGCTTATATTTCTACTCAATTTTAACAGCATATCGATAAGCAACACCAAGTGATGAGATGTCCAGAAAATCCATTTCAGTCTGGATGTATCTGTGTGGAGCCCCACAGTATTTCAAAACCAAATGTCACTCGGAGTCTTTGATACCCAGCTTGGTGCACAAGGTATGGAAGGTATTTGTGAACTCGGAAACTTCTTGGCCCCTCTCTTGCCGCAGTGTGGTCCATCTCGTGTACTAGTCCTCATAGTTGCCAATAGGGTAATATTGTTCCTTTACCACATCCACAAAAAAATCCCAAGTGGGATCGGCCCCATATATTCCAGAATCCTCTGTAGAAATTTTCTCCTAGTAAGTTTCCCAACAATGTTTGACATGAGGGAGAGCTTTAAGGAGTTTGAAGGTGATATTTTCTTTGTCGGAGAAATTGTGAACAGAGAAATAACCTTCTAGCAGAGTTAACCATTTTTCTAGGGCTTCTGCATCTATCTGTCCTTCAAATACAAGAATATAAAATTTAACTTGTACCTTTAAAGGTGAGGTGCCTCCAAAGTGGCCACTTTATGAAGATGCGCATGATGCTATCGACAGGCGTTGAAGGATGTGGGCAAAATTCTGCATCATTTCATCCCTCTGTCGCATGAGAGCTTGCTCAAGCAACAGATTGATAGGATCGTCTACTCCTTCGTTTTTATTTTCTTCCACCATTGTGGGTTTCTTGGGTGTGCGAGAGTGATTGTCTTCAAGAGAGACAAGCTCAAGACCCAACTTGCTATACTCGGACCTCATCGGGGACATGCACTGAAAAAATGATCAAGAGCAATCGGCTCTGATACCACTGATCCGGATTATTTTCGGCACGAAATGAGAGCGGAGATATAATAAAGAAATGCACAGAGATATTGCAGATATTCAATACTATAACATAAACATATCAGAGATGCAACCATAAACACAGATATACAATAATACACAATTTCTATTAATCAAAGAAATGTACAGAGACTGTAAAAATACAGAGTGAAAGACTCGCTAGAATGGTGGCAGCTTATCTTTGAGAAGAGATGTGAGGGCTGCTCGCATTCAGAAGAAGATCATTATAATGAGGCTCTAAAGACATTTTTAAAATAAATGGGAATGCCAAAATTCATAGACATCCAAAAACCTAACCCTAGGATATGAAGTGCCAAAAGTCATGGGGGCCCCGTTTGGGTAAGTTAGTAGATCAACTTCCCGGGGTCATAACTTTTGCATACGATCTCCGTTTTAGTCGTATGATGGCTCGTTTGAAAGGTATCATCGAGGTGATTAATTTTGGAGGATTATTAATTCCTTTGGCTATTATTGAGAACCTATATCATGAAAAACCTTCATTTAGGCCCTCAAAATGGCCCTGGAAGTTAAAACCTGCTAAAAATAGTAAATTTCCAAAATTGGCAGAAAACTGTTTTGAGCCAGTCGACAAAGGTGGGTGTGCACTGATATCCACTTGGATCAATCCTACCTCTTTAGGAAGCAATGGTCTCCATTGCATTGAGTTCCCGGGGGAGAGGGAAAAGCACTTGTTGAATTTTCATCTTGGTGAGTTGCTTGTCTTGCTGGAGACGTCGCTCTGCTCAGTTTTTGGAAGTCTGTCATGAACCTTTTGAGGTTGAGGCTATTCAACAAGTCGAGATACATGAGAGGAAGGTGTGTAGAAGGAATATTTTCACTTTGCTGCAACCTTGTCAACTTGCTTCTGTTGGATAGAAGGTGCTTGGGACAAGGGTGTAGTGGGTGCAGTGTCCTTTTGTTCTCCTTTTGAACAAATTGTGAAGAAGAAGAATTTTGCAGCATGAGATACTACCTTGTGACACTTTTTAGGTGGAACAGTAGTCAGAACTACCTCTGGTATTCTGTAGAGATCACCCCCGAAACTAACAATAACACTACGGGGTCGAGACTCATAAATAACATGGCGTCTCCACACATATGGTTGGACCAAGAGCACATCACATATATCCAATGGGGAAACATCACATAATACCTCATCCTTGAAGGGTTGGATGCTGTATGATAATCGTCAATGTTGGCTTACAGGGAGATATCATCCTTGGCAAAGCCATAGAATGTTGTATGGCTTCCGGTGTGGTGTTGTCGACAATCCCAACTATTTGATGACCTCTGCTAAGATGAGGTTCTTTTGGCTTCCGCTATCAACAATAAAATGCAATGGGGTCACCTTCACCCACATATGTGAATGAAAAATGCGCTCCCCCTCTTCAGGATCTATTGGTTCTTCTGGTTGAATTGTTGTGGTAGTGACAATAGTAGTGGGGTCCGCGTCAATGATCTGTCCTTTACCATTATTTTCAGAATCAGATTCAGAATCAGGGTTCGGCTCTTTGTCTTTGATATTGGCAACTAATGAATGTTTTGAGCGACATTCATCGGTGTTGTGCCAGGGTATTTTGTGGAACTCACACCATTTTCTAGTGTCCTTCTTTGTCTTCTCGTGACCCTTCTTTTCTTGCGTCTTGGATTGGTTTTCGGGAAACTGTTTGTTAGGGCCTTCTTTGTCATACATTGGTTGTTGTGGATTTGCAGACCCGAACTCCCGTTTGTTCTAGTGATTATATTTCTGCTCAATTTTAATAGCATATCGATAAGCAACACTGATTGATGAGATGTCCAGAAAATCCATTTCAGTCTGGATGTATCTATGTAGAGCCCCATGGTATTTCAGAACCAAATGTCGCTCGGAGTCTTTGATACCTAGCTTGGTGCGCAAGGTATGGAAGGTATTTGTGAACTCTGAAACTTCTTAGCCCCTCTCTTGTCGCAGTGTGGTCCATCTCATGTACTAGTCCTCATAGTTTCCAACAGGGTAATAATGTTCCTTTACCGCATCCATAAAAAAATCCCAAGTGGGATCGACCCCATATATTCCAGACTCCTCTGTAGAACTTTGCTCCCAGTAAGTTTCCAAACAATGTTTGACATGAGGGAGAGCTTTAAGGAGTGCAAAGGTGATCTTTTCTTTGTCGGAAAAATTGTAAACAGAGAAATAACCTTCTAGCAGAGTTAACCATTTTTCTAGGGTTTCTGCATCTATCTGTCCTTCAAATACAAGAATATCAAAGTTAAATTGTACCTTGAAAGGCGAGGTGCCTCCAAAGTGGCCACTTGATGAAGATGTGCTTGATGCTATTAGCAGGCGTTGAAGGATGTGGGCAAAATTCTCCATCATTTCGTCCCTCTGTCGCATGAGAGCTTGCTCAAGCAACAGATTGATAGGATCGTCTGCTCCTTCGTTTTTCTTTTCTTCTGCCATTGAGGGTTTCTTGGGTGTGAGAGAGCGTCTTAAAGAGAGACAAGCTCGAGACCCAACTTGCTATACTCAGACCTCGTCGGGGATATGCACTAAAAAAATGATCAAGAGTAGCCTGCTCTGATACCACTGATCCGGATTATTTTCGGCACAAAATGAGAGCGGAGATATAATAAAGAAATGCATAGAGATATTGCACATATTCAATACTATAACATAAACATATCAGAGATGCAACCATAAACACAAATATACAGTAATACATGATTTCTATTAATCAAAGAAATGTACAGAGACTGTAAAAATACAGAGTGAAAGACTCGCTAGAATGGTGGCAGCTTATCTTTTAGAAGGGATGATTTTAAGGATGAAAAATTATTTTAAAATGTAGAAACGTTGGCGAATCTTACTAATCCTTCATATGCCAACTTTAAAATGTTTGGCGATATTTTTGTAAAAATATTCAAATTTCTAAGGATTTTATATATTTTTTATAAATTTTTGGCGATTTTTAAGGTAAAATATTTTTTTCCTATAGAATTTGGGTGAATCATTTTTAAAATAATGAATTTTGTTTTTGGAAAAACCATGGAAAATTAGCCCATGAGCGAAATTTAGCCCCTAAAATCATCCCTGGTCAAATGTGAGGGCTACTTGCATTCGGAAGAAGATCATTACAATGAGGCTTTTAAGGCATTTTTACAATAAACGGGAATGCCAAAAGTCCTAGACATCCAAAAACCTAACCCTAGGAGATGAAGTGCCAAAGTTCATGTGGGCCCCGTTTGGGTATGTTAGTAGATCAACTTCCCGGGGTCGTAACTTTTGCATACGATCTCCGGTTTAGCCGTATGATAGCTTGTTGGAAAGGTATTATCGAGGAGATTCATTTTGTGGCCTCAATCATTACTTTGGATATTATTGAGAACCTCTATCTTGAAAAAGATTCATTTAGGCCCTCAAAATGGCCCTGGAAGTCAAAACTTGCTAAAAATAGTAAATTGCCAAAATTGGCAGAAAATTGTTTTGAGCCAGTCAACAAATGTGGGTGGCCACTGATATCCACCTGGATCAATGTCATACTCCTTTCATGCTCCATGATTGTCACGTTCATCCTTTCTGACACACCATTTTCTTGTGGTGTTCTTGGGATTCTGTTCTCTCTATGAATCTCGTGGTATGAACAATAATCATCAAACTCCTCATTGCAATATTCCCCTCCATTGTCAAATCTGAGACACTTCAACCTTTTTACTGTCTCATTCTCAACTAAATCTTTCCATTTCTTAAAATTATCAAAAACATCATATTTTTTTCGAATGCAATAAACCCAAGTTTTTTTAGTTGCATCATCAATAAAAGTAACATAATAAAGAGAGCCACCAAGAGACAATACCTGAGATGGTCCCCATACATCTATATGCACAATCTCTAACCTTTCACTCTTCTTTGATTTTTCAAATTTGATAAATCTAACACTCTTCTGTTTTCCATAAACACAATGCTCACATAAATCCAAATCAATTTTTTTAATATCTGGAAACAAATTTATTTTGTGAAGTATCTGCATCCCCTTCTCACTCATGTGTTCAAGCATATGATTCTATAGTGTTGTATCCATTCCTTTAGAAGATAAAGATATACAAGAGTCATTATTACCTATACATAAATACAATTGATCTACCTTATCTCCTTTTCCTATAACCAATACCTTCCACAACTTATCTATAAAATGGATATACAACCTTCACTTGCCAATTTCCATATTGAAATTTGATTTTTCCATAGATCTGGAACATGTCTTACCTTTTTCAACAACCATTGGTTTCCATTACTTTTATTTATATTTACCTTTCCCATTACAACAATTTTGCATGGTGCATCATCACCCCAATGAACCTGTCCAAAGTCACCTTGAACATAATCTAGAAAATGTTTCCTATGGGGTGTGGCATGAAACGAAACCCCTGAATCTGCTACCCAAGACTCAAAAATATTTTCTACAGAAAGAATCAAAGAATATTTTAACGCATCACCTGTTACATTTGCTTCCTGATTTTTCTCATGTTGTCCATCTCTTTGTTTCTTTGGAGCTTTGCAGTATTTCTTCAGATATCCTTTGCTCCCACAATTCTATCACTCTAGGTTTCCAAATCTGGATTTTGATCTGCACTTCCTGGAATTCCCACGATTCCCTGACCCCTTTCCTCTATCCTTTTGTCTTCCCTTGTTCTCCATGTTTAATGCATTACCTGATGTCTCAAAAGTGATTTTCGTTGCATTTCCTCACTAAGGATAACACCAAAAACATCATCAAATTTTAAAGTGTTTGAACCAGAGACAGAGTTACTTACAACCATGACCAAGCCATTCCAACTTTCTAGCAATGAGCACAAGATTAGAAGAGCCTTGACCTCATCATCAAAGTACACTTTTACAGAACATAGTTGATTAGTAGCCTTATTAAATTCATTTAAATGATATGCAACAGACCTACCTTCTGACATATTCATATTAAATAATCTCTTCATTAGAAATACCTTATTGGACACCGAGGTTTTTTCATACAGTTTAGCCAATGCGTCCATCATCTCCTTTGTTTTCTTTTCTTTTGAAATATTGAAAGGCACTGACATTTCCAGGCCTAGCCGTATCATTCCTAGTGCCTTTCTCTCAGGAACCTCCCATTCTTTGTCCTTCATGGTTGTCAAATTATTTTCTATTCCACCTAATGGTAGGAATAGATCCTTCTGATATAAATAATCCTCCATCTGCATCTTCCATAACTGGTAGTTTTGGCCGTTAAATTTCTTGACCCTAAAATTTCCATCTTCTGCCATTTCTCCCACTCAAACTAGGAACCCTCTTTTCCTGCAAGTTAACTTTCACTCTAATACCAGTTATTACAAAAACAAGATTGTAGAGCAATAAAATAAAATAAATGTCAAAATAAAATAGAGAACATACACAATACAATAAAGACACAGATATACGTGGTTCAGCCAATGTGGGCTACGCCCACGAGAGAAATTGTCAGGTCCTTCCTTTATTATTATCTAGCAAATGAAGGGATACAACCTACATCACACCCTTTATAACTTACTCTTCTTTCTCTCATAGTCTCCTCACTCAGAATACCATATTCACAATGACACATAACCAAAATACATTTCCATCATAAAAGAGGGTTTCCTTCTAGGGAAAAAAACCCTAACATAACTTCTACCGTAAGATCTGCAACCTTATAATGAATGGTCCATATTTACAATGAAATTACAATATACATTTACAAGGAAATTTTCCTTCGGGTGATTCTCCCCCGAACCCCCATTTGCCCCCATACCCCAGATAGGGGGTAACCCTCCTCGACATTCCCTTGCATGGAAGAGTTCATATTATTTTGGGGTGTAAAGTCTTCATGGGTTGTAAACATGAATGAAAACAAAGACCTCTGAATCATGAAGATAATCAGGCTCCACAACCAACACATTTGAAGGCTATAAATTGAATCATATCCAAGACTTGGATGAGATTCAACAATTCAAATTTGAGAGAGAAGAAAATGGAGAAATTTCAATTCATATTGAGTCTGCATCCCTTTATCCTTGAAATTCTAAACTCCTTGTTTATCCCCCAAGCTCTTTCTTCTTTGTGATGGAGAACCTCATTGACTCCTTTATATGAGATTTCCTTTTGTGGAGGGTTGAAGTGGTGGAGGCCCAACTTGAGGGACTTAGTTTTTCAGTTTTGATATGTGTCTTTACAAAAGTTTGTCACATATATACCTCTGTTGATTATTTTAATAGAAATACTCTTTTCTCATCCAATTGATATCTTGCAAATATTTGAATTATTATTCCATGGGCGTATTTGTCATGTATGTTAATGGATTATGATAGTATATATGGTAAAATGATATATTCTCACCATATGCTTGTGTATATTGGTTTTTGAGGACAAGTTGCAGGTATAAATCTTCGAGTTGTGTGCTCAACAATGGTCTTCATCGAACATCCAGACGAGGTAGGATCTTGGCCTTGTCTTGTTAGAATTTAATTTATATAGCATATTTGGTATCAGAGTTGATTTTTATGTTTCATTCCATCTATTTTGGTTTACCCCATTCCATAGAGATATTTTCCTCATAATAGAACTGGCGACCATACTAGGGAATGATCTTTTTTGGGGTTTGGAGTGTTTTTCTTCTTGATTTTCTCTCTAATAGTCAGAGTTTCCTTCTCGCATGATTGCTTGACAACCTATTTTTACTTTGCATATGAATTTCTTGTCTTAACCCTTTCCTTGACATTATTTTACTAGGTATATGTTTTTTTCCCCTTGATAGACGTGTACATACACGAGTTGTCCTCCTTTAGGTTGTGTACATACATGAGTTTTTGTCAAACAATGTACATTATCTCTTTAATCTTGTTGGCTGAGTTTGGTGTTTTCTTGGTGAGTTTGGTTGGTTGTTGAGTCTTCTTGGGTCTCTGTCTTGACTGTTAAGTTCTTACAGAGTGATAGGAAGCCTTCTTATTTTTGAATTTTTTGGCGGTATTCTTTCTTATCATTTTTTTCATTGATTGTCCTTGCACATTGGTGTGAATGTTTGATTCTTAGTATCATGATTGGCTTGTCTCTTTTTGCTTGCAACAGGGTCTGCATGGGATGTTTCTATTCATTCCTTGCATTTTATATTCTTTATATTGAAAAATACAAAAATATTTTCTCATTTTACATTATGGAATTTTCTCTTTTGATTACTTTCATTGATTTTGACACACGTGGAGAGATTGCATTTCATTGAAATTGTAGAAATTGCATTGGAAAAGTTGCATTTAGAAGCATACCATCTCTTTGAAATTCAAGACTCGTGCTTAGCGGTGTTTTTGTATTTTATTCTTTTATATGACGAGTCATAATAGCATCCGTTTCATGACCACACCTCTTGAGTAAGAAAAATCGATGAAAATTAACGTGGATTAATTAAAATTGTTTGCAAATGATTGTATTTTTCAGGATACACCAACAAGTATAGGACATAGGGCCTTGGAATAGGATTTTGTGAGTAAACGTCTCCAAGGATATTAAACTTAACATATGTGTTTGACTAAGGAGTGGTGAAAACCATTGTGTAATTAGTTATGTTAGGAGGCTCCACTCACACCGAAGTTAAGCACGAGTTGACACGAAGTTGTTTGTAGAGATATCCCTCTAATACCTTCTTAGTGTCATAGATATTTCTGGGGTTCTATTTGTATTTGGGGGTCTTGATAGTACCTTTACCTCCATGAGAGGTGATGATTTCAATATTTTGGTCTTTGTTACCCCACCCATACGGTGGATCGGACTTATGATTGTTCGTCTATGCATTAGTTATATTGCGGTGAGTCTAGTTTCTTGACATAGGTAGCCACATAGGCTACTTGCAGGGGTTGTTTTGTAGGTACCCTGAGTCAGATAAGGGTCGAAAAACACACAACCATTATTGAGGATTACCTCTTTGGGGGGATATGAATGACTATGTTGTTAAGCCTATGAGGGCCCTTATAATTGATTTTTATACCGCCAATATTTTGAAGGGAGTCTCATGCCCCTCTTGGGTGAGACATATCCACTCTAGTCAGAGAGGCCCCTTTTCAACCACTATATCATGTTTGTGTGTATTGGTCTTTTTTCTTTATTTTGGTGTGCTCTTTAATTATTATTTTTCCCTAGGATTTGGTTTTATATCTTGAGTGTTGACTCATCATGGAGAAAGAACATCCTCCTCATAGGTCTGGTCATTTGTTTAAGTTACCACCGCATCTTGATTCTTTACGAAAGTTGCCTTCTAAAAGGTGTAAAGTTAATAAACGTGGTACATATATTTCCACCTCCTAGACTTGTGATAATCCAGTTATAAGTACAAAGTTAAACCCAAACATCATAGGGAGTCCCTCGACTCCTATATATCTATGATTAGTGGGATCCCTTCAAATCCTTTGGCTTCGATGGTTGGGGTTCTGGAGATCCCTGCCTCTACTGCTAGCCAACCTATGGGTTCTACTCAACCCATAGGAACAAACCCTTTTGGGTCTCTTTTTGGTACACGAGGTTACAATTATTAGTCAATACTTCCGGTATCTAATCCCTTTTATTTTAGTATGCCCAACATGATGTCGCAACTCTCATCCTCCATTCCAATGACTAATGTGAATCCTAGTTTTGGACCTGAGGGCATGGGTCCTTCATATACTCCTCTCTTGTTTGGTGGAGGCCATATTCCTCAAATGAATCCTACACTTGGAGGTTGGCCTCCTTTTTCTTCCGGGATAGAGTGCTCGACCAGGAGGATAAGTCACTTCCTATATTCTTTCCTTTATCGCCTCTTCCTCCATGTTGATTTCGACAAAAAACATTTATTACGATGAATCACCCTTTGTCCTCCGAAGTTCCATCTGGAGGGATTTAATTTCACACTATGGGATACCCCCAACCTGGAGCCCCTTCGGTTGGGGGAATCATATATAACCCTCCTTATTCTATTTCGATGGGTATGGTGCCCACACAACCTTTTATGAATCACTTTGGAGGAGGATATTATCCTACAGGATAGGCCATGGAATATACCAAAACCTTGGATGACCTGCAATCCCTCCATCCAAATCTTTCCCAAGATCATCGGCTTAGACACCACAACCCCAAATCCCTTTTCTAGACACGCTTAATCTGCCATATTTTTCAAAATTAATGAATGGCCATGTGTTTCATGATCTGTTGTGGCCCCTTTTACCCACCAATATTCCTTCGAACATTCTAAAATTAGAAGGCAAGACTGGTGAGGATACGAGTAATAATGTCACTACTTTTCATCTTTGGTATTCATCTAACTCCCTTAATGATGATTATATTCGTTTGAGGCTATTTCAATGCACCCTCATGAGGGTCTCTATGAAATGGTACATTGAGCTACCGAGGAGAACATACAAAGTAATTAATACGATGATTTTGGTCTTTGTCAACCACTTCCAGTTGTCAGTTCATTACGATGCTGACATATAAATTTTGTCGGCCCTGCACCAAGATAAATCCACTCATATCTTCGACCATATACAAGAGTGGCGTAGATGGAAGCAGTTAATCAAAGCCTACATTCCTCCTATGTTTCTTTTGGAGTGGTTCCTTAAGTCCTTATTTCCTTATATTTTGAAGGATGTCTCTACATCCGAAGTAACATCTGGGGAAGAAGCTATTTTCAAATCCCAACAATTGGACCTCATATATGCTTAATCTTTGATGTTTTATGAAATTCTTCCTCATGCATCACGATCGACCTACAACCCTAGAAAAAATCTTGGGCCTCATGCTGATGGCATCATAGGATCTGCAAATGCTAAGTCTACAAATTTGGAGACAAACCAATTGAAAGATTTGTCTCTAAGCCACTTTGTAGCAGGACAAGATTCAACTTTGTCCTCCACTCCCACTCAATCAGTGGATGTGATTTCTATACAGTGGTTGTCTAACCCAAATGGTAAAATAAAAAAATGAGGGAATAGAAGGAAAGGACGAGGTAATAATCGTAAAGGTGGGAAAAATAATAACAAAGCCAAGGATAACACTAACAATGATATATTGAATAATAATGTTGGTGAGGTAAAGAATGAAAACAAAAGGTGAAGTTTCATTGTAAAATTTGTAATGATGAACAACTTACCCACCTACATCCCAAAATCAAGGAATCCTCGAGGTTGTTATCACAACCTCCCGTTGTGCTGACAAATCCGTTGTCGCATTATCAACACATGGTGTTGGGGACCTCCAACACCAAAAATGCATCGAGTGAGAGTAAAAAATCCTTGACATATGAAGGTGGCCATCTATGTGTCAATATGGTCAAGTCTTAGATTGATGTAGCCACTCGATCTCAACATTTTAGTTTTTCATAGACTATTGTAGATCTAGAGTCTCCTCCTCCTCCAGAAACACCCTTGTAGATTGAAAAGTTGGAACCTCCACCTCATAGTCTGAAAGGAGTACTAAAGAACTCTTCCCACAATTCTAATTCCAGAGCTGACCATAACTATTCGATTTTAGAAGATTTGGGTCAAACCCCTTGCGTGATGTCAACTTTGGAGGTGCTCCATATTTTTCCTTCACAAAGGAATTCTTTGTTATCTATTTTAGGAGCTCTAGACCCATGTGGCTCAAAGGTTATTAAGTTTGACATCATGAATGTTAGGCCTCACTTACCTTACCATGTGGTATTTCAAATCCATGTGGAGTACATGAAAATTACCATCAAACGAATGTAATTGATGAAGGTGCTGCGGCATGTGTGATGTCGCTAACCTATTGGAAAACCATTGTTCCTCTGACTCTATCGCAATCTATGACTATGTTGACTTCTTTTGATGGGAGTTCGTTTTGACCCCACGTAATTCTTATTGATTTTCTAGTCCATTTAGGTGGAAACAAAATGGAGGTTGATGTCGAGGTGGTTGTTGTGCCCCTTGACTATAATTTACTACTAGGGCGTAATTAGACTTGTTAGCACTTGGTAAATTTCCTAGAGGTTGAAACAGAAGAAATCTACAAAGGTAACTTTATCCAACCACTTTTAAAGCTGGGATCTATCCCTTCCAGCTTCAGAGAGGGATCTCTCTATATGATTTAGCTATGTTTTCAATTTAGATATTAGGCTAGGTAAAGAAATCTGTAGGTTTTGTTGTCAAAGTGTTTTTAATTGGTTGAGACAGTATACACCTCCATTGGGCTATGGGGTCTGTGTTATAATAAACATGAGATACAAACCAGAAATGTAAAGGAATACTTCCATAGGGAGAGATAATATAATCACTGGATCTTTAATAGATTAAATGATGGACATAAGAAAAGATGAGAAAGATAAATTCAACTAAGAAGCAGTTAAGAATTTCTTAATTGAAAACATTAGAAGATAAACATTAAAATATTTAAAGTCGGAAACAGGGTATCCAAGATAAATCCTGCAACATACGTTACTTTTAAAGATTAGTTTTAGAAAACAATATGATCACAAAGCAAGAATAACATTCAACTTAGAGAATAAACGTCACCAGTGAATACATGCAACAATCCTGTAAAAGTGCCTCATTTTTATTAATGGCAGATCTCTTCAAAAAATGTTACAGTTTGATAGCGTCAGGGTGTAAAGATCAACAACCCTCAATACTTCGAAAGGTGAAGTATTTATAATTCAAATTACAACCGTTCCTGTCATAAATGATCATGATGTGATTATTTTATTTTTAGACTAACTAATTTAACTAATCAAAACTGCTTGATGACTTGGTGCAATTGCACGCAGAAATCATGGGTAGACCATTGATGAAACCTTCGCATGACCTCATCTGACTAGACACGTGACTAGACCTTGGACAACCCATATACTAATCAAGAAGATCGCAGAGTTCCTCCCATATGAGATGACTAGGCACAGTGACTTTGAGCAATCTCCGATACACTTCATCCATTTCCGTATACTTGGCGAATGTGGGCTTAGTGAGGAATATGTATCGAATCTCATGTTGGATGCTGATGTCCAACTGAAGAGCATCCAGGAATGCTTTTCCAGTGATGCTCCCTTGTATGCCAACAAACTTTGAACTGTCCTTAGACACTTCAGAGAATCTCTTTTTGTAATATGGGAGTGTCATCAGTTTATCATTAATATCCTTCAGACCGGGGAGACCTTTCTTCTGGAGAGCCTCGATCTTGTTGAAGAATTTATGTACTCCTAGGTCCATGGTCTGAACCTTTTCCTCTAGTTGAAGCATTAATCCCCTCTTGGTCAAAACTCTTTTGACCTCAAGGATGGTCTCTGTTATGTCCTCGATCTTCAACTCTTCTAGCTCTTCTCTGGTCTTAGAATTTAGGAATTTGATGATCTCATTTTCCTGAGTTGGTCTATCTCCTAATTCTACTTTGATATTTTCAATTGCTTGTTTTCTCCTCTGTACCAACTCATTCTATTCAAACATAATTTGGATCATGGGACAATTCTCATTTATGGACTTTGTGATGTCTGTCCATACATTCTCTTTGACCTCAGCCAGAGTTTTGCCTGCCACTGTTTTCTTTTGGAGTTGTTGTAGCTCTTGCTTGAGCTTCTCTATTATCTTCTTTTCTTTGGACAGGCTGGTCTAGAAATAATTCTTGAGTTCCTGGAGGCTCTCAAGTTCCTTCTTAAGCCTACTGATTTCTGTCTCTTGCAGGTTCATCTTTTCCATGGATTTGGAAAGATCGGTTGTCCCCTCTTGTGGTGTCACTGGTGTTGCGGATGGGATTGTTGTTACTATTGCTGTGGTTGTCCCTGAGATTGGGATGGCAGTCAATGGAATGGATTCCATAGACTTCAACTGCTCTCTCTCCTTTAGCAGTTTTTCCATCTCAGTTTCCATTTCTTTGAGCTGTGTGTTCTCCTCCATGAGCAGCTTAAGCGTTTCATCCTTCTTGCCCTCTTTCTCTGCTATTTCCCTCGCCTGTGAGTCTTCTGTGGGTGGGAGTTTCAATTGTTTCCTCAATGAGGCGATGTCTGTATTCTTCTTCTTTATCATCTCTTCTGCAATTTTGACATTCGAAGGATCATATCCGATCTTGAGGACCAACTCCTCCAAAGTCTTAATTCTGTTGTCCTTTGCAAAGGACGATATTTTTTCCATCTTGAGCTGCGTTTGAGCATTGTTGAGGGACACCTGAAATTTGGCTGCTGAAGCAGAAGCATGTGGCAATGTATGGAAAACCATCTCACCTGTCTGTTTATGCAGATCCATCTGATCTGTTGGGTGCAGGTCCTTTGCCTGGAATTTGAAGGTGGCCCTCTTATAGTCCGAGATCACCTTGGGATTCAGAACCTGCACTTGGAGGAAGGCCATGTGCATCCTGCCCTTTTCTGTGTCGAATGCAAACAACAGTCTATGCTGCACAGTCAACATTTGTTTCCCAAACTGAGTATAAGTACTGTTAGTAAGGGTTTGATTCTTCTTCTTGATCAGCTCGTACTTCTCGAAGATGCTCAATTTGGGCCCAGTCTTGCCTGACTGAGTGTCCAGGGGAGAGTCTGTGGATTTATTTCGTACTGGTGGGGTGATTTATTTATGATGGATCGAACCGAAGGGAGGAACAGACGGCTTGATCCCTGTGGTAGGTGGCACCTCTTTTTCTCCAGGTTGACCAGGAACTGAGACTGTCTTGGGCCTCTTGGTGTGCAACTGGAACTGCTTGGATGATACCTCCATGACAGGCGTAGATGAATCCTGTCGAGGCATCTTTTCTTCAGGGACCTGTGGTGTGGTAGTTGGTGGTACAGTGGTCGGGGGAACTTGTTGTTCCACTTGAATCAATGTGTCAGGCACCCACACTGTCTGATTGGGAAATGTTTTGATCTCAGGCTTGGACTCATGAACATACGGGATGTTTTTATTTTTCACCTGCATTTCTGAAATGATCCTGCATGGATCATAGTGTCATGGGAAACTCATACATAATTTCATTTCTTTCAATATTTTGTCAGCTTCTTCCCCGGTGCCTCGACTGTTGTAGATGAAAGAGCCAATCTGCCCCTTGATTCTCAGTTGCTTCTTTTCTTCAGGGAAACAAAATGAATGTCATCTGAATTCATGATCTGCCTTATATACTCTAACACAAAGATTATTACTGACACATACTTTGGCATCTTGTAGGTTGCCAATTCGCACCTGAAAACTCTGATCTCGGTGTGGTTTTGATATAGGTACTAGTCCCCTGTCTTTGCGTTGTTCGAGAGATGTAAAATTCTCTGAACCTCGTCATTTATTCGTGGCTCAGGCCTGCCACTCAACATGCTTACCACGGGGTGGTAGAAAAGATCGATGAATGCCTTGAAGCTATACTCTGTGGAGTTATGCTTCAACAAAGATGTCCACACTGTGACTGGCTGAGGCCTTCCATCTGCATCCATTTTCTGCATAGAAAAACTGAATTTATTTTCTTGATAGAAAACAAACATGTAGGCCAATATAGACGACTATCTGAACATGCCTTCCGTCCCAAAATTCATGAACTGTTCATGAATATTGTTGGCCAAGAAGGTACTGAAATCAAACTGTGTGGTGGGTTTTTCATCAGTCTAGAAAATGGATAAAAAACCCAGAATGGGCTCATCTACCCACTGGTCGGAATAGTACCCTAACAGAGCACAAAGGGAGGAAATGACCTGGTTTCCCTTGGTGGAGAACATGGAGGATGGGTAAGGGGGATTTGCGGAAGGGAATTGAGCGGAGGTGGGAAGGAACAGCTCGAATATTTGAGCTCTCTGGGGAAAAGTAATCTTCTGATACAACTCTGTAAGGATTTCTAGGTTGAAAGGAGAAGCGGAATCGGCACGGGGAATTTGCATCATTTGGTCTATGTCTTCGGGCGTGATGAAGAACAGGACGTCTTTGGATGAGGAGATGACGGCCCTCTGGTCGGGAATATAATGAGCTTGGCATTTGAGGGCGAATTCGGGTAAGTGGTGGATCTGGGGAAAAAGGTACAGGGGCAAATTGGACTCCCAGAGTCCAATTTCATTGCTTTGGTCCAGGAACACCTCCCTGAGCCATGACTGGAGGTCTGAGAAATCGAAATCACATATGGTGTCTGGGATCAATCTATCTTTGTCAACCAATGGTAGTTTTTCCAGGTCGACAGGAGGCGGGAGAAAAGGATTATCCTCTCCTTCTTCTTGTCTTGTCTTTGGCACCATCTCTGCTACAGTACCTACAATAAACACGAAGTTAGTAGGGTCGGCTGACTGGGATGAAACAATAAAGCAACTAACCTATGTTCTACCCTAGTCTTCCTATGACTGTTAACCCAGATTAAACTGTTGGGTTAAGAAATTACTCTACCCTGGGGCTATCTGACCAGGATTAGACAGTCTGGCCAGACTTATTCACTAATCTAACCTAAGCACTTTGGCTAAGATTAAACTATTTAGCCAAATCATTCACTACCCTATCAACATCAAATTTAAAAATAACTTGGACATGCTTTAAAGGTATGGCCAAGTTACTATTATTGCATGGGGCTTTTATTTCAATTCTTTTATGCCCTCTTTTTCCCTTTTTTTTTTCTTTTTTTTTCTTTTCTTTTTTCTTTTTCAAATTATTTGCAGAATGAAAAATCATTTGCCAACAAAAATACTAGAGATAGATAATATATCAGTCACCAGTTGATTCCCATAATTTATGGGGTGATAACAGAGGCTCCACCTGGGGATGGTACTTGCCATGTGAAGTGCCAAGAATCTTGGTTCCTGTCATTTTGAACATTTTTGCCTAGTAGCCTTCATTGGTTTATTCTCAAAAAATGGAAAAACAATGATCAGCAGCTTAGGGCCTTCTCTTCGGGCTTCAACCAACTGACTAATGTTCTTCACTCAGAAAATGCAAGTGAAAACTGAAAATTTAAAATGGTATTTACAATGGAGAGTGAAAACTTGAATCTTCTACTGAGGTGGTACATAATGTTTCAACATTCTTCCATTCACAGGTGCTCCTGGCAGATCTGACCCATTGGCGTTGTTTAGCAAGAAAGCATTGTTTCCCCTGAAAGCTTGGATCATGTATGGCCCTGTCCACAAATTATCAAATTTCCCATGCTTTCCCTTGTCCTCATTCCTGGCATCCCATCTTAATACCAAATCTCCTAGATCAAAATCATCCTCCTTGGTTCGTTTGTCAAAGATCTTCTTGATGTTTTCTTGGACGACCTGTGTTTTGTTGAAAACATCCTCCCTAGACTGTTGCAACTGAATCATCTGGTTGATCCTTCTCTGTGAGTCATTTGGCTCAGCTTGTACCTCTTGAAGTAACTTCATGACAGGGACTCCCAAAGAAGTGGGGAAAACTGCCTCTGTACCATAGACCAGCTGGTATGGTGACATACCAATTGACCTTTTGGTGGTGAGCCTGTTAGCCCATAAAGAAAACACCAACTTATTGTGCCATGATTTCGTATTTTCCTACAATGTTTTCTTGATGATATTTACCAATTTTTTGTTTGAAGATTCCGCCAGCCCATTCCCCTGAGGGTAGTAGGCTGTGGAATGCCCCAAACCAATGTGATACTGGTTTCATTAATCTATGAGTTTCTTCGACTGAAAGGCAACTGCATTGTCAGTTATAATCTTTCTAGGACAACCAAAATGAGATAAAATATTATTTTCAAGGAATTTAATAATAACAGAGTCAGTGGCTTGCTTGCTTGGTACTGCCTCGATCCATTTGGTAAAATAATCGGTGGCAGTAAGAATCCACCTATGTTGGCCTGAAGAAGGTGGGTGTATTTCTCCAATGAAATCGAGCCCCCATTGCTAGAAAGGGGCCTCAATTGAGATCGGTTTCATAGGTAGAGGAAGGAGTTTCCTTTTGCCTTCAAACAATTGACACTGGTGACATGTTGTTACCTTCTTATGTACATCAGTGAACAGGGTGGGCCAATAGAATCCAGCCCTGAGTATTTTGTTGGCTGTGACCTTCCAGTTCAAATGGCCACCACATTCTCCTACATGAAACTCCTTCAACACTTTATCATCTTCATACTTTAATAAAAAATTTAACCAAATGCCTGCAGGATCTTTCCAATACAAATTGCCTTCTAGAATACAGAATTTCAAAGCTTTCAACTTCAAAAATCTAGCTTTAGTCTTAGTCAAACCAGGGGGAGCTTGTAAATTTTGTAAAACGAATATAAGGTCTGCATACCATGGAGAGTTGAGAAATACCTCTCTCACTCTTGGAGTCGCCATCTCACCCTGTTCATCTGCCACATATAGAAAATTAATGTCGAGAGCATGGAAGTTAGATTCATCCATTAATTTAGAAAGGCCTTGACCTTTGATTAGTTTCGTGGGCTTAATCTCTATATCGTATTCTAAAATGACAGCAATCCATTTTCCCCTTCTTCCATCCGGATTGTCCTGTGTTAAGATGTGCTTTACTACCGCGTTCGGAACATAAGCTATGGTGCGTGAATGGAGAATGTAGACCCTGAAGTCTTTTATGGATTTTACTAAAGAAAAATCTTGTTTCTCCATTATCTTGTAATTCAAAGAAGCGTCCCTTAACGATTTGATAAAGAAAGCTATGGGTTGTTCATACCCTTCGTTGTTCTTCTACAGTAACACCGCTGCTATAGTATGTTCAGATGCGAAAGAAAAGAGATAGAAATACTTAGTAAAATCTGGACTGATCAAAACATGTGCTTTTGTAAGTGCTCGTTTGACATGTTCGAAAGATTGTCTGGACTCAGAGTCCCATTTTATTTTTATGTCCTTTTTAAGCATGTTTGTAATGTTCCTGAGGATTTTTTCCAAATTGGGAATGAATCTTCGCAGAAAATTAATTCTTCCGATAAAAGACTGTAGTTCTTTGAGGTTTCTTGGGTGTTCCAAATTTAGTATAGCCTCGATTCTACTGGGGTCTATTTTGATTCCTTCCTTAGAGATGATATGTCCTAGTAGTTTGCCTTCTTCTAACCCGAAAAGGCACTTCTTAGGATTTAAAAAAATCCCAAACCTCCTACACTTCTCGAAAACTCGTCTGAGGTGCCTTAGATGTTCATCATCAGATTGGGAAAACACAGTCACATCATCTAAATAGATGACAATAAACTTACATGATTCTTCCACAAAGGCGATATCCATTGCCCTCTGGATTGTGGCTCCTGCATTCATCAGACAAAAAGGCATTTTCACATACATGAAAGTGCCCCATGGTGTGGTGAAAGTGGTTTTTTCTTGGTCGTCCGGGTGAACTAAGACCTGATTGTAACCCGAGAAACCGTCCAGCAGAGAAATTCGACTGGACCCGACCACCCTTTGTAGGATGTGGTCCATTTTCAGTAAGGGGTAATTATCCTTCAGGGAGACTTTATTCAGATTTCAGAAGTCTATGCAGAGTCTGATTTCCCCGGTTTTATTATGTGTAGGAACTAGATTAGAAACCCACTTGGAAAAATGTAACGGAACTATGATCTTGGCATCATACATTTTCTTGATTTCCTTTTCTACTAGAGGGAGCAACTTGGGATTTATCCTCCTAAGTTTCTGCCTAAACGGTTTTTGGTATTCTTTTATTGGAATCCTGTGTTGTATGATGCTGTTATCATAGGCTTTCAAATATTCATAGCTCTAGGCAAAAGCATCTGAAAATTATTTGAACAACTCAATGTATTTGAGTTTTTTCTCTGGGGGTAATGATTTAGACAGTTTGACCATCCTAGGTTTCTCTTCAGTCCCTATATTACAGTCTACTACATCTTGTCCATGGGCTTCAATTTTTGGTTTCTTGGCCACGTTGTTAGAATCGAACAAGTCCTCTAAAGGAACTAGGCCTCTAGGTAAAACATTGCTTTTCAATTGTAAAACGTCATCATCTACTTTGTCATCACCTAATTCTCCTGAATCTATGGTATTTACACTATCAATTTCAAAATCAGAATTATTTACATTTTCATCTTCATTCTCTAAATCTATATTTGTACATTCAAAATCATTTTTGCATTGCAGAAAGTCTTCAATTTGGTCGTCATTACCAAACACTTTCCAGTACCTGATATTGTCGGGAACTGTAGGTCTGCATTTCACCTCAACAGTATATGGGTGAGTCGGGCAGAAAGGAATCTTACAGGTGGCTGTTGACGTAGCCAATCCGTCTGCCAGAATATTCTGTCCCCTCGGCATTACCTGCAATTCAACTTCAATAAAACACCTCAAGGCATCAAGGACAACATTCCTATAAGCTCTAAGATGTGGGTGTTTCGCAACATACTCACCTTTAATTTGCTTGATTATCAACTTAGAATCACCTCTTAACATAATCTGTTTAGCACCAACCTTTTTCAAAAGCTTCAGTCCAAGCATCAAAGCTTCATACCCGACAACATTGTTAGTGCACTGGAAATTTAATTTGTAAGAATGATTTTCTGAATACCTGTTTCTGTGATTATGCAGCCAGACGCCAGCTCCTGCTCCTTCTTTACTCACAGCTCCATCAAAATCCATGCTCCAAAAATCAGCGGGTAACTCTTCATTTATCACGTTCTTCATCTTTGCTAACTCAAGGATTTCCTGGCCTTCATCTTGACTAGATGTGTCTTCCATCAGCTGAGTATCTTGCTCTCCCGTGTTACCATCATTGTACAAGATAAACGAATCTAAATCGGAATGCACAGAGTAAAGGGGATAATTGTGCGGTTTTTCTTGGCTACTGACCATGTACTTCATCAACGTTTCTCTGTATAGTCTCCTATGTTTCCCAAACACTAGGATAGTGGCATAAGACATATCCAGTTGCAAGTTTCCTTTCAACTTCGCCCCCCAAGACTGGGATAGCAACATTCCATACTTAGGCGGGATGTCTGCAACCACCACATCCATTACCATGTTCTTCGTAGGAATCTGAACCAAGGTGATGCATAGGTCCTTGATCAAACTAATACATTTAACTTTATTGGAGTCAAATGAGTGTAAGTCCTTGTATGGTCTAGTAACTTCCAATCCCGGTTTTTCCATTACTGCTTTAGGCATCAGATTGTGGGATGCACCTAAATCCATCATAGCGTTATGCAAGATCAAGTCGTGTATGTTCAGACTGATGTAAAAAGGAGTGACCTCACCAGTATCGTCTTGACCATCTACTTCAGGTCCGAAAAGAAGCTCGGGTCGATCATCAGTAAGGTTCACAGTGTCTGAATGACTGGTTGTTCCAATGGTTAAGGCCTTCGTGCCTATGTCAGGTTCAATAGCCAATGCTTTAATCACCTGTGAACGATAACTGCCTCTGTTCATCAACTCTGTAAGCGGGATGGGAACTTTTATTTTGGCCAACTCCCCTTCCAGGCTAAAGGGTGTAGGAGTTCTACCTTGGCTCATCATTTCTGGTTTGTCCGCCAAATTCTTCTGCTCAAAAGTACTCGGTGGATTAATAGGTGAAACCTCAGGCTGTGATGGCCTTTTCAGAATGGTGAGGTTTTTCTTCACGAGAGCGTCAGCTTTACTCTTCTCAGGAGTCTTCTCAGTAGTAGTTTTCTCAGGAGTCTTATCAGTAGATGGGTCAGGGGTCTTCTTGGTCTCGGCTACCTTCTGTGTTTTGGTCGTCTTTATTGGGGAATTCCCTTCTGTCTTCTTACTCCGTAGATTGTATTGATGGTGTACCTCCAAAATAGCATTTTTGAAGGCCTGTTATTCTGCGTCTTCAGCTTCTTCACATACTTTCGTTTGATTTATAAGAAATAGTTCCTGCTCTTCTTGGGTAAGAAAGATAGCTTCGTTGTCGTGAATTCCCATGAGGTTGATGTGAGTGTCCTCTAATTCCTCAATTACTTCCCCCCCTTCATCATCATAGTTTTCTTGCAGGGGAGGTCTAATCTGCTGATGTGGGCCCCTCTGCTCTCTTTGATCCCTAGGATCTCTCTATTTGATTTGAGGAGGTTTTCTCCTGAAATTGGGGTTCCGAACCTGAGGAGCAGGTGTTTTGTACCTTGGAGGATTTTTGTCTAACAAAGTCATTCTTTCCAGCATAAGTTCCATTGTTCAGGCTAAAGAATCCAATTTGGAATCTGTGTTTGACGTGGAAGGTTCTTCTTTGATTGTGACTCCCCTTTCTGACCTATGTCGTGCCCTTTTTTCCAATAGATTGGCCTCCACACTTATAGCACTTCTCTGCATGTCAGCCAAGGTGGTAGAATTTCTTTCTCTTAATTGGTATGACATATCGGCATCAAAACCATCAGGGAATTTTATCAACACCAGGCCCTGTGGAGGTTTGATTTCGGCTGGAATTGCATTGTAAAGGTTATTAAAACGGGTGCAGTAATCCTGTACCGTCTCACCTTGATTTCTTTTTATACTCTCGTATTCTTACAATATCTGGAGAGGATTTTTCTTTACCTCCCATCTATCAAGAAAACTCCTTTGAAAAGCGACAAGGTCAGGGATTGAGGCGGCAGGTAAATCTTTGTACCATTTCTTGACGTCACCTGTCAAACTCTGGGCAAACAGTCGCATTTGAATGTCATCCTAGTCAACCTCTTGCAGGTCAAAATAGTCATTCATTTTGTCAACATGCTATTGGGCATTTAAGGTTCTTGTTGCATCGAACTGTGGAAGTCTAGTTTGATAGTCTTGGGGCATTGCATGTAGCGGCGCAGCCAATACCAGAGGAGCATATCGAGATGCCATGATGGGTGGAGGAGGTGGGGCAACGAATTGGATGGTCGGCGAGGTAGCGGTTGAAGACGAGGACGAAGAGGGACTGGATGGTACTGAGAGAGTGATCTGTGATTTAGTCGTGGGAGACAGAACTTCAGGAGTTCGGGGTTGCAGAACAGTTGGGTTGAAAATGATTTCAGTCACAAAGATGTCAGACTGTGTTCTAACCAGACTTCATTGTGTAAAGGTATCGAGGTCAAGGTTTTGGGAAGTAGCCGGCTTCTCGGAAAAAGAAGGAGACTTATGGATGGGAATACGACTCACTGAACCGGGAGCTAAGGTCTTTCGCCTGAGCAACTGTTCCGGGTTATCTACCACTAACGCAGGTTCTGGGTTTCGGTGAGATCGAGTATGAACTTTCTTGGGAGCCATAACTCTTTTTGGTTTTTTTAGATATATACTTTTTAATTTTGCAAGTCTGAAAATAATATGTACAGAGTTAATCAACCTCTAAACATTACTTTCTTTTCAAATTCGAATTCGAATTTTAGGGGAAAGAAAACATGAAATTATCAATTTTTAGTTCTTCCCCAGTGGAGTCGCCATTATGTTAGCACTTGGTAAATTTCCTAGAGGTTGAAACAGAAGAAATCTACAAATATAACTTTATCCAACCACTTTTAAAGCTGGGATCTAGCCCTTCCAGCTTCAGAGAGGGATCTCTCTATATGATTTAGCTATGTTTTCAATTTAGATATTAGGCTAGGTAAAGAAATCTGTAGGATTTGTTGTCAAAGTGTTTTTAATTGGTTGAGACAGTCTACACCTCCATTGGGCTATGGGGTCTGTGTTATAATAAACATGAGATACAAACTAGAAACATAAAGGAATACTTCCACAGGGCGAGATAATATACTCACTGGATCTTTAATAGCTTAAATGATGGACAGAAGAAAAGATGAGAAAGATAAATTCAACTAAGAAGCAGTTAAGAATTTCTTAATTGAAAACATTAGAAGATAAACATTAAAATCTTTAAAGTGAGAAACAGGGTATCCAAGATAAATCCTGCAACATACGTTACTTTTAAAGATTAGTTTTAGAAAACAATATGATCACAAAGCAAGAATAACATTCAACTTAGAGAATAAACGTCACCAGTGAATACACGCAAGAATCCTGTAAAAGTGCCTCCTTTTTATTAATGGCAGATCTCTTCAAAAAATGTTACAGTTTGATAGCGTCAGGGTGTAAAGATCAACAACCCTCAATACTTCGAAAGGTGAAGTATTTATAATTCAAATTACAACTGTTCCTATCATAACTGATCAAGACGTGCTTATTTTATTTTTAGACTAACTAATTTAACTAATCAAAACTGCTTGATGACTTGGTGCAATTGCACACGGAAATCCTGGGTAGACCGTTGATGAAACCTTCGCATCACCTCATATGCCTGGACAGGTGACTAGACCTTGGATAGCTCATCTGCTAATCGAGAAGATCGCAGAGTTCCTCCCATCTGAGATGACTAGGCACAGTGACTTTGAGCAATCTCCGATAGACTTCATCCATTTCCGTATACTTGGTGAATGTGGGCTTAGTGAGGAATATGTATCGAATCTCGTGTTGGATGATGATGTCCAAATGAAGAGCGTCCAGTAATGCTTTGCCAGTGATGCTCCCTTTTATGCCAACAAACTTTGAACTGTCCTTAGACACTTCATACAGTCTCTTTTTGTAATCTGGGAGTGTCATCAGTTTATCATTAATAACCTTCAGACCGGGGAGACCTTTCTTCTGGAGAGCCTCGATCTTGTTGAAGAATTTTTGTACACCTAGGTCCATGGTCTGAACCTTTTCCTCTAGTTGAAGCATTAATCCCCTCTTGGTCAAAACTCTTTTGACCTCAAGGATGGTCTCTGTTCTATCCTCGATCTTCAACTCTTCTAGCTCTTCTTTGGTCTTAGAATTTAGGAATTTGATGATCTCATTTGTCTGAGTTGGTCTATCTCCTAATTCTACTCTGATATTTTCAATTGCCTGTTTGCTCCTCTAGACCAACTCATTCTGTTCAAACATAATTTGGATCATGGGCCAAATCTCATTTATGGACTTTGTGATGTCTGTCCATACATTCTCTTTGACCTCAGCCAGAGTTTTCCCTGCCATTGTTTGCTTTTGGAGTTGTTGTAGCTCCTACTTGAGCTTCTTTGTTATCTGCTTTTCTTTGGACAGGCTAGTCTAGAAAGAATTCTTGAGTTCCTGGAGGCTCTCAAGTTCCTTCTTAAGCCTGTTGATTTCTGTCTCTTGCAGGTTCATCTTTTCCATGGATTTGGCGAGATCGGTTGTCCCCTCTTGTGGTGTCACTGGTGTTGCGGATGGGATTGTTGTTACTGTTGTTGTGCTTGTACCTGAGATTGGGATGACAGTCAATGGAATGGCTTCCATAGAATTCAGTTGCTCTCTCTCCTTTAGCAGTTTTTCCATCTCAGTTTCCATTTCTTTGAGCTGTGTGTTCTGCTCCATGAGAAGCTTAATCATTTCATCCTTCTCGCCCTCTTTCTCTACTATTTCCCTCGCCTGTGAGTCTTCTGTGGGCAGGAGTTTCAATTGTTTCCTCAATGAGGTGATGTCTGCATTCTTCTTCTTTATCATCTCTTCTGGAAGTTTGACGTTTGAAGGATCATAGCCAATCTTGAGGACCAGCTCCTCCAAAGTCTTAATTATGTTGTCCTTTGAAAAGGACGATATTTTTTCCATCTTGAGTTGCGTTTGAGCATTGTTGAGAGACACCTGAAATTTGGCTGCTGAAGCAGAAACATGTGCCAATGTATGGAAAACCGTCTCACCTGTCTGTTTGTGCAGATCCATCTGATCTGCTGGGTGCGCGTCCTTTGCCTAGAATTCGAAGGTGGCCCTCTTATAGTCTGAGATCACATTGGGATCCCGAACCTGCGCTTGGAGGAAGGCCATGTGCATCCTGCCCTTTTCTGTGTTGAATGCAGACAACAGTCTATGCTGCACAGTCGACATTTGTTTTCGAAACTTAGCATAAGTACTGCTGGTAAGGGTTTGATTCTTCTTCTTTATCAGCTCGTACTTCTCGAAGATGCTCAATTTGGGCCCAGTCTTGCCTGGCTGAGTGTCCAGGGGAGAGTCTGTGGATTTCTTTGGTACTGCTAGTGATCAGAATCTGGACCAGGGGTCTAAAAAATGCTCAATTTTCAAAGTACTCGGAATGCAACGAAAACAGTGCCATTGTGTCTGTCTCGTTCTCCTGATTCTGGCGGTATATTTACTTTCGCAAACAGAGTCCGTATGGAGAAGTTATTGAGGTCTGTTCGCCGAGCCAAACAGGCAAAGGTTTGATGCTGACTGGGCAGGCCGTACAGCTGACGTGGCAGGTCATACAGTGACGTGGAAGGACCGTACAGGACACGTGGTAGCCTCTGGGCGTGACACGTGTCATGCATTTTTAGCATTTTCGAAACACGGTTTGACCAATATGGAAGTGACACGTGTCACCACTGGATGGGTGACACGTGGCACCTGCTGACGTCAGCAGCCTATGTGGCCGAGATGACGTGGCAGCTGAGTTGGCAGTGCTGACGGGGCCCGATGGATGACGTGGCAGATTCTGGTTCATTGGCAGTTGGATGAATTATTACGTGACACATGGCATGATGTGGAGGAATAGAAAGGTGCACGTGGCCCAATGCAGGGCTGCCACGTGGCACCCTGGGTCTGAATATTGGTTCATTTACCAAAATTGTTTGGAGGCCGTGGGGTTCGACCCCCGGACCTCCCAAACCTTAAACTCTTTAACCAAAGTCCGAATTGCCAGCACGCCAAAGGTTATTGTTTAATAATTATATGTTTTATTAATTATTTGAATTGAGGTTTGGTATTAACCGGCGGGGGGTCGGGCTGCCCCAGCCCATGGTTCCATTGCCATTACCATACGACCATGACTCTATTTCAAATGAGCGCGGGCCTTTGCATTGGTTTAAACATTTTATTCCACGGTTTATATACATTTGCATGTGACCGTTCTACGGAGGAGCGCGGTGGTTACATATCAACCAAACGGTTATGGTTTATATAGAGTTTACATATGACCAATACATTTTAAATGGCGCGCGAGGGCCAAACGGTTACATTAGCCCGCGGTTCCAACTTTATAAAACGGGTTTAAAATTTTAAAACATGTGTTGTAATACACACCGCGCGGTGGTATTATTGGTCACCACCATTCAAAGGATTGGGTGCGGATTTTAATGGATGCCCGTGATCGTATTGTATGGTCATATGACCATTCTTTCCATCAAATGGAGCGAGCGGAGTTTGTTTCCACAAACGGTTATATAAAATGTTAATACATGTGACCACGAATCCAACATTCACATTTAATGCTAACAGTTGGCGCATTTTTGGGCGGAGACCTCCTTAGTTGGCGCCTTTGCTATTTTTAGCTAAACTAACTCCAGCTATGCCGAATTTAGTGGAGGAAAGGAGGAGGAATCAGTTTTGGCCATATCTTGAGCCAGGGAAAACCTTTCTTCACGCTTTTTTGGTGGATTTTGGGTCTCTTCGACCTTATGGATCCATTGGAGCAGGTTTTAGAGCCATCTGAGGTCATTTGCAGGTGATTTTGCTTCAGGGAAGCTTTCAGGGCCACCAGGGCCATTTCAGTGCTGGAGCTGTTTGGAGGCTATGTGCATCCATTTTTGGTGATTCAAAAGCCTAGGTTGGCTATTTTCGACCTTCTGAATCTGTTGGAAGAGTTTTCAGAACCATTTGGGGTCATATTCACCACGAAATTCTCCATTCAAGATTAAAGGGCCACCAGGGCCATTTGGGGAAAGTACTGTATAAGGTACATTTTTCACTGTTTAGTGATTGGGAAAGAGCATGTTCAGCTAATTCCTATCTTCTGATTCTGTATTTACAGTCAGTTCTGTATTTTGAGAAATTTATATTCTTGTATTAGCATTTGGAGCATTTTTAATACAAGAGGACAAGCCTAGTTTGGAAGGTTTGGTCCAGCAGATGTAGCCTGAAGTGGGTGAACTGCTTTATCATCTTGGGTGTTGTGATTTTGATGTGTTATTTGC
>ML779537.1:519137-531443 GCA_009831015.1 Picea engelmannii
GCTCCTACAGTCTATCTCTGTATAAGAAATAGTAAGTTTTCACATTTTCAGAGGTCACATTGGAGTGTATAACTCACATTTTAAATTATGGAAAATGGATACCTTGCACCCTTAAACAAGTACATTCCATTTTCAGATCAGCTAGGGTGATTTCTTTATGCTGGATCGAACTGAAGGGAGGAACAGACGACTTGATACCTATGGTAGGTGGCACCTCTTTTTCTCCAGTTGGACCAGGAACTGACACTGTCTTGGGCCTCTTGGTGTGCAACTGGAACTCCTCGGATGATACCTCTGTGATAGGCGGAGATGCATCCTGTTGAGGCCTCTTTTCTTTAGGGACCTGTGATGTGGTATTTGGTGGTACAGTGGTCAGGGGAACCTGTTGTTCCGCTTCGATCAATGTGTCAGGCACCCACACTATCTAATTGGCAAATTTTTTGATCTCGGGCTTGGACTCATGAACATACGGGATGTTTTTATTTTTCACCCACATGGATCATAGTGCCATGGGAAAATCATACAAAATTTCATTTCTTTCAACATTTTGTCAGCTTGTTCCCCGATGCCTCGATTGTTGCAGATGAAAGAGCCAATCTGCCCCTCTATTCTCAGTTGCTTCTTTTCTTCAGGGAAACAAAATGAATGTCATCTGAATTCATGATCTGCCTTATATACTCTAATGCAAATATTCTTACCGACACATACTTTGACAACTTGTAGGGTGCCAATTCGCACCCGAAAACTCTGATCTCGGTGTGGTTTTGATACAGGTACCAGTCCCCTGTATTTGCATTGTCCGAGAGATGTAAAATTCTCTGGACCTCATCATTTATTCGTGGCTTGGGCCTGCCACTCAACATGATTACCACAGGGTGGTAGAAAAGATCGATGAATGCCTTGAAGCTATACTCTGTGGAGTTATTCTTCAAAAAATATTTCCACGCTGTGACTGGTTGAGGCCTTCCATCTGCGTCCATTTTCTGCATAGAAAAACTGAATTTATCTGCTTGATAGAAAACAAACATGTAGGCCAATATAGATGAATATCTAAATATGCCTTTCGTGCCAAAATTCACGAACTGTTCCTGAATATTGTCGGCCAAGAAGGTACTGAAATCAAGCTGTGTGGTGGGTTTTTCATCAGTCGAGAAAATGGATAAAAAACCCAGAATGGGCTCATCTACCCATTGGTCGGAATAGTACCCTAACAGAGCACAAAGGGAGGAAATGACCTGGTTTCCCTTGGTGGAGAACATGGAGGACGGGTAAGGGGGATTTGTGGAAGGGAATTGAGCGGAGGTGGGAAGCAACAACTCGAATATTTGAGCTCTCTGGGGAAAATTCATCTTCTGATACAACTCTGTAAGGATTTCTAGGTTGAAAGGAGAAGCGGAATCGGCACGGGGAATTTGCATCATTTGGTCTATGTATTTGGGTGTGATGAAGAACAAGACGTCTCCAGATGAGGAGACGACGACCCTCTGGTCGGGAATATAATGAGCTTGGCATTTGAGGGCGAATTCGGGAAAGTGGTGGATTTGGGGAAAAAGGTACAGGGGTAAATTGGACTCCCAGAGTCAAATTTCATCGCTCTGGTCCAGGAACACCTCCCGGAGCCATGACTGGAGGTCTAAGAAATTGAAATCGCATATGGTGTCTAGGATCAATCTGTCTTTTTCGACCAATGGTAGTTTGTCCAGGTCGACAGGAGGTGGGAGAAAAGGATTCTCCTCTCCTTCTTCTTGTCTTGGCTTTGGTGCCATCTCTGCTACAGTACCTACAATAAACATGAAATTAGTAGGGTCGGCTGACTGTGGTTGAAGGTGACAGAAAAGAAATGGAGGCGTAAGAGGTAAATTTTCTGGTGCGATGGATGAATGGTGAATGAAGGGGTAAAACGATAGTTTTATTTAAAACTGGGGTCGGTTGAGGCGCGGGAGACAGGTCAGCTGGATAACGGATATGTTATCCCATAATAAATGGACAATGGGCCACTTGGGGGTGAGATGGCAGATGACGGTGGCCAAAACATACGGACGGTTGACGTGGAGGCTAGGGATTGGAGGTAAAAGTCGAAATAAGGGGTTGGTCATGAGTGAAATGGGTAAGGGACTGACAACAGTCATGGGATGGGACATAACTCGGCAGCAAGTGGAATAAGTGGGAGATGACATCCATGAATGACGAGGGCTGTCAGATCAAAGAAGGGGATGGGACATCAGGATCAATATTTTGACGCCATGTATGACCAGGGGCCTGCCAGAGGAGAATAACAATTCCGGACCCCCCCCCCTTGATTAAAACCAGAACATCAGGGGGGGTCCGAAAACCTTTTTAGACCATTGATCTGCGCACCCATTTCCAGGCCACAGATCTTAGCGTGCTCTTTAATACTCATTCCGGACCCCCCCCCCATCAGTTAAAGGCAGAACGAACGGGGGTTTCCGGAATCCACTCTGGACCGTTGATTTAAGCGCTCGTCCCTGGGCCATCCAAATGTGCGCCAATCTTATTTTCGATTCCGGACCCCCCCCTGGTTAAAAGCAGAACGGTAAGGGGGGTCCAGAAAGCTTTGTGAGTCATAGATCTGAGCGCCATGATCTAGACCATCAAAATGTGAAGGGAGCATAAATTGGGAGCGGAGAATACATGCACTGGGAATAAAACTTAGGATAAGTGCGTTTTATGGTTTTTTTTTTTTCAAATTTCAAAAAGACACCACCATGGGGTTTCGACCAAACGTCCTTTAAGCATTTGGAACATGATGAAATCTTGACCTCGAGCTGGTTTTATTGGGGATGGAACAATAAAGCAACTAACCTATGTTCTAGCCTAGTCTTCCTATGACTGTTAACCCAGATTAAACTGTTGGGTTAAGAAATTACTCTACCCTGGGGCTATCTGACCAGGATTAGACAGTCTGGCCAGACTTATTCACTAATCTAACCTAAGCACTTTGGATAAGATTAAACTGTTTAGCCAAATCATTCACTACCCTATCAACATCAAATTTAAAAAGAAATTGGCCATGCTTGAAAGGTATGGCCAAGTTACTATTATTGCATGGGGCTTTTATTTCAATTCTTTTATGCCCTCTTTTTCCCTTTTCTTTTTCTTTTTCTTTTTTTTCTTTTTTCTTTTTTTTCTTTTTTTTTTCTTTTTTCTTTTCTTTTTCTTTTCTTTTCTTTTTTCTTTTTCAAATTATTTGCAAAATGAAAAATCATTTGCCAACAAAAATACTAGAGACAGATAATATCTCAGCCACCAGTTGATTCCCATAATTTATGGTGTGATAACAGGACTTATTCCATGACAGTAGTTTTGTCGTCCATTTTCCACATTTTATGTTTTCCTCACGAAGGGAAAATAATGATGATTGATCGATTTTCCTTTGAGCATGCTATTCCTAATGCATCAGTTGGAAATTTGTTCCTTGAGATCAACATTTCTCAGTGGGAAACTGAGGATGTTGGTGTCATAATGTATTCTTCTCTCATGGGTAGCTTTGATTTCATGGCACTGATTCATCATGTTTCGATTTCTAGTGAGTCTTCTTCATCAATGAGGTCCATTCCTTTCCATACTTCATATTTCAACGACCCTTGGAACCTACCTTACCAGACTATATCATACGAAGATCACTCACACATTAGGATGGAAATGCCATTATCAGTGGAAGACATTTCGTATCAGTATATTCTTGATGCTACTATTGACTGAGATCCTTTCTCATCACATATGAATGAGGAGGATCTTATTCTATATCATCTATGGGTCTTCCAATCATCTTGTTCGCATGATTTCCTTGATGATACTTTACCCTTAGATGAAGTCATCTTAGAGGCCATGTATGGTCCTGATAGACCTTGGGATGATATACATCATCTCTCCTATTTCCTCCCATATCTTGTTAGGATCGAACATGATGAATTTAGATCTACCTTGAATGAGATAGTAGGTTACACTGTGGTTCCATTAGATATGCATGGTATTTATGCTGAAAGAAACATGGTGAATATTTATCTGATCGTCAGGATCGTCATCTCTCAAATTCCTGGAAAAATTGAGAATGCATATATTGGTGTGGATTGTTATCCTGAAGAAATTTAGATCTACATCAATATCTTCAAATAATTTCATGATGTATTCACTTGGTCGTACTAAGATATTCTACGGATTGACCCCAACATTTTTTAACATGAGATTAAGACCTGTTCTGAATGCTATAAATATTAGACAATGTCTTAGAGATATTAATCCTAGGAAGGCCCATGTTATCAAAGTAGAGGTAGAGAATATACTTAATGCTAGTTTCATCTACCCATCTCCCTTGTCTGAATGGGTGTCCAACACTGTTCATGTGAATAAAAAACAAGGAACCATTCACGTATAAATGGATTTTTGAGAACTGAACAAGGATTGTCCTAATGATAACTTCCTGACTCCTTTCATTGACCAAATTCTTGACGAGTGGGTAGGAAGTGAAGTATTTTATTTTATGGAAATATTTTCAGGGTATAATCAAAGTCAAATCAAACCCAATGATCAACATAAGACAACGCTTATTTTTCCTTGGGGTACTTTTGCATACCGGAAAATTCCTTTCGGCCTTACAAATGTTGGAGCGACCTTACAATGTGTCATGACCTTTTATTTTCACAATATCAAGCATATTGTTGAAGCTTACTTATATGATATTTATGCTCACTCTCACAATAGAGTATATCACTCTGATCACCTTCGATTAGTATTTGAGAGATTTCGTTCCTATCGCATTCGATTGAACCCTCAAAAGTGCATATTCTACGTTAGGTCTGGCCATATTTTAGGATTCTTAGTAACTAAGCATGGGATCATGGTATATCCTATGAAGGTTGAGGAAATACTTTGATTTCCTCCCCCACACAACATTCAACAACTTCAAGGTTTACAGGGGAAGGCTAATTTCCGGCGTCGGTTCATAGTGAACTATGTCAATTTCACTAAGGATTTCATCTGTATTTTGAGGAAAGATACTCCATTTATATGGGATGAGTGAGCCCAGGAATATTTTGATGATCTTAATAAATATTTGGTATCGACACCTCTACTAAAGCCTCTAGACTACAATAGAGACTATTTTTTTTATATCGTTGAATCCAAAGGGATGGTTGGTATGGTTTTGGTTCAGGAGGAAAATGAGATCCATGAGAACATTGTCTACTATCTCAGTCTAAACCTAGTCGGTCCCAAACTTAAATAATCTCATATAAAGAAACTAGCATTGGCCGCCATACATGCGGTTTAAAGAATACAACATTATATATTACTTTTCAAAACTACCGTAGTTGCAAATATCAATCCATTTCAATACATCCTCACTATGTGTGTCATAGGGGGAAATACAATAAGTGGATTTTTATTGTGCAATATTTTTATCTCAGTTTCACTTCGGTGAAGTCTAAGAAATCACTAGTTTTCTTCAAGTTGATATCATACTTTCCTCGACTAAATGAGGAATTTTTTCATGACAATTCGTTCAGGGATGAAAATATATTCCGTATATCATCTTTAAACCACTGGTATGGAGACATTCTAACTTATCTTGAACATTGAATCTATCCCAACATATGTCAAGAGATTATCGATGAGTATACATCATTAGGATAAAACTACCTTATCATCGGCGACACTTTATATCGTCGAGGAGTAGATAACATTTTATGTCATTTCTTGACTCACGATAATTCAACTGAGTCTATTCTCAATGAATTTCACAGTGGGGATTGTGGTGGTCATTTATCTGGTCTTGAGACAACCTAAAAAAGATTGTGAGCCGGTTATTTTTTGCCGTCAATTTTTAAAGATAGTGTTGAAGAGATCTTGTGTATATTTACAATTAACTTGTAAGAATTCTTCCCACTCATCCTATTTTTATTTCCAATTTGAAATTTGTGTAGGTGTTCCCAAGAGAGGTCGATATTTGATGACGTATCCAACTCCTTTTTCTAGTGGAAAATTGTGCAATACGGATAGGACAATACAAAGAAAATTATCATGTAGGTCGATATAATTTGTTTTTTTTACAATTTTGACTGAAAATGTATCCTCGATTGCTTGTTCTTTGATGTAGTCACGAATGATTCTTTTGACCCACTTGTTTTAATTTTTTCATCCTTTGTTTGTTATTTTGAACATTAACCATTCATCTAGAGTTAGTTTGTGCATTAGATGATTGGACAAGGTAATCAAAGAATGCCTTTGAAATGGATTCCAGGAATTGTTTGTTTTCTTTTGTGAAGAAGTGTGTTTGAGCTTCTGCTAATGTCACTCGGTTTCTTCTTGCATATTATTTAATTTAGTTAGTGATTTTTCACTCCCACCATTCACGTATGTATTCCAATATTAACATATTCGTTCTTTTTTCTTTACATGCCTAAGTTCAAAACTGTCGACAAAAAAACCAATGTTGTAATTTAGGGGAAATTATGAGAGTGTTAGAAGCAGTTCATTACATAGAGAAGCATATATGATACAACACTATACACACACATAGAGATATATGGAAACATACACAAAGCAGTGGGAGAACTAGAAATATGCAGTTTATTAAGTTTAATAAAATCCAACCTTTTCTCTGTTATATAGTCACATATATATACATGTATTTGTAGTTATCTAGCAATAACAACTTTTTAAGTGCCTCATTCAGTCAACCCTATCTGTATATTCAATTGAATCTTATACTTGACTTAGGAAGTTGAATTATTTGATCAACTGGAGAGTCTAGTCGGCATGGAGAACCAGCCCCTACAACAAGGTGGATTACAATGCAGATACATGGGAAAAAAGTTTGTCAATGTTCTAGATGTTAGTTTGTAGAGAAGAAACATAATTGTTATAACAATTATCAGTAGAAAGAGAAAACTACAGAGCACAATGACAACCAATTCCATAAGTGATACCTTTATTATATTTATAACCAAGTTCATTTTCCTCTTCGAGGGGAAAACCTCCAACACTATACAACTCAAGTACAAAATGATTCTCAAGACAAAACGTTTCCATGATTTCTACTCCTACTTATACTATTTCAACCTTCTAGAGAACATTATGGTTGTATAGAAGGTGTATTTTGACTATATACCACTTCAAAGGGACACATGTGAGTGAAAACATGGTAATATGTGTTGTACCACCATTCATCTAGTGATAACCACTACACCAATTGATTTTGTCTATCGAACATTAAACACCTCAAATATGTTTCCAAGCACTTGTTGACAACTTCAGTTTTACCATTGGTCTGGGGATGATAGGCCATGATGAGATGAAATTGGGTTCTCTATATCTTGAATAATTATTGAGAATTTGTTTTTATGAAGGTTGGATCATAGTTGCAGACAATAGAGTGGGGAATTCTATGAAGTTTGAAGATATCATCAATGAAAGTTCAAGCCATGGTGAATGTTTTGAACGGGTGTTGGAGGGAATATAAATGAGAATATTTGAAATGGAGATTGACTACAACCATAATTACTGATTCATTTCCACATTTGGGTAATTTGATAATGAAGTCCATATAAATATCTGTACATATAGCAGGTGGAATAGGGAGAGGTTGGTGTGTGCCTGGAATTTTTTCTATTACTCCCTTATTTCAATAACAAGTATCACATTCAGCCACAAAAGTGTGGATTCCTTGTTTCATTCCTACCTAGAAAAAATAATGTTGATCCTTTCATATGTTTTTTGAAAACTTGAATTCCCTGTTGTTGGTGAAGCATGAATTTTGGAGAACATGGAGGATACAAGGTGAGATTGTTTACTTAAATATAGGTGACATTTATAGTGAATCTCTTCATTGTGATTAGAGTGTTCGAATATGGATGAGGACCTTGTTGCAATTTTTCGATTAGGAAAGAAAATTTAGGATATTGGAACCATTCCTGGAGAAATTGCTTTAACCAATCTGATACAAAGAAGGAGAGTGAGAAGAGGGACCCTTCTTCTTAATATTTCTATGAAAGGGAATCAACAACCATATTTTCTTTTTCTTTCTTGTAAATGATCCCATAGTCATTTCCAAACATTTTGGTCAACCACTTATGTTGCTTCTAGGATGAAATTATTTGTTAAAATAAATATTTGAGGCTGCGATGATTTTTTTTTTTTTTAATTTGGAAGCATTTCCAAATCAAGTAAGGATGTCAAAGATCCACTACATGTAGAATAAACAACATTTCCTTTTCATAGGTAGATTTTACCAATTGTCTTTGGGATATTTATTTTCCAGTGAAAGACAAAGGTATTCCATCTTGCATGATAAATTCCCTAATTCCTTTCCAATAAGCATCACATTCTAGAGAAAAAGTCTTGGTGAAGTCGGGAAGTGCCAGAATAGGAGTTTTGCACATAGTCTATTTCAAGGTTTGGAAGGATTGATTCAACTTTCAGTGTCCAATTGAAAGAATTATTTTTAAGGACAATGTTGACACATGGTGGGAATACCCAGGGTTCAACATTAAATCACCAAAAAAAACCTAAAGATACTGGCCCTTTCAAAATCACCCACAAAAAGGTGAATTCTCACCCAAGGTACCTATGGGGATTGTAGGAACCAAGTTTCCACAGTCATGGGGGAATGGAAGGAATTCATCATATTATTCATACTTAACATACATTCATTAGACCATTAATCATGTGTGTAGAACAATCATATAACATATACATATTAACCATTCATACATTACATGTGCGGAATAAACAGAACATAAAAAAAACATATCACATCACAACATAAATAATGACATAGAGATTTAACATGGTTCACCCCAAACTGGGTTATGTACATAATGAAACGCTTCTTATATTATTATTCAATATCATTTCTTACAAAAGGTGTGCATTTTTCTCATACAAAATATCTCAGTTCTAACCCAATATTCCGTTACAACATTTTTCTCATTTGTAGCAGCAGGTACAAATGAGGTGGCAATGTGGGCCCTACAGCTATATATAGGCCTTTTTGTCAAACTTCCACTCACCATTCCGGGAGCCCACAGCGTCCGTTTTTCGAGCCGTCTTCAGCCACGGGATCAGCATCCCGCCACCTACATCACAGCTATCCCTGGGCCACTTTTCATCCTGAGCCCCCGGGGTGCCCTTTTTTTTCATACCATGGTCAGGTACGCACGTGCATTGTCACATTTATCTAATACATGCTCATATATTAGTTTCTCTTCAGATATTGTTCACTTTGGGTATTTGGTTGTTCTGTGTGCAGGTACTTGATCATCATCCCTCAACATCATTCCTTCAGGTATATACTCAGCACTGGCATGTAGTCTCTCCCGCTGTATTGCATTTACATTTCCAAGTCACACCCTCTGATCTTCGCCTTTAGGATGCCCATTCTCGGCTCTGCAGTACTCACACCTCCAGTTGCATCTTCAGTATTGTCACCCGGTAGCATTATCACCCACATGAGTTGTCCCATTCATAGCAACTTTTGGCACTTTTGACACTCATGTTGTTCTTCATTACCCTTTAGGGATGGGAGTCCCGGTAGTCTTTCATCATATTGCAGATCAACCACATACTTCTTCTCCTCATTTTGCTAGCTTCCCATATGGACTCCCAGATCATCGCTTCATGGTTACATTCTTTTGACCTACACCTCCGTAGGATCATGAACCCACCATTTCATCCACCATCAGTTTTCCCCTCTGCGGACCTATCTTCATTTCACCTACCTCATACAGAAACTCGCTAATGTGGCCCCCACCCTTCATCAATTTTCCAAGAAATTTTCTGCCCTCCCTGGGGCACTCATTTCACACTGGGGCACCCGTTTTTGTATTTGTACATCTTTCCCACATTTATTCATTTGTACAAATGCCTTTATTTTCCATTATTTACTTTTGTCGTCAGCGTTTGCGACCTGCTTTCCTTTTGGCCACATGCCACCCATGTCACCCTTGGTTGGAGCTTTCCTTCTCATTTACCCTCACCGACATCGTCTATACCTTCAAAGTACTACCCAGATCACTTACCTATAGCCTCTGAATTTGTTCACCTTGTCCCGCCTCTGGCGCAACCTATCCTCGGTTTTGGCATCCCCTGACACTCGACCTTGTCACACAGTTGCGGCCACTGTTTGTCTCATACATTCTCCAACCAAGGGCAGTCTTGAGTCTTCCCACTTCTTGACTTCGTCCATGTACCTCTTCCACTTCCTCACCACAGTAGATTCCGTGAAGCCCTTTTCTTCTGGGAGTTGCGTCCCCCTTTTGTCGACATCAACATAATTTTCCAGAAGGGCGACAGTATCTTGATTCTCATTTTTCATTCAATGAGAGATCTCAGATGACACAGGGGGAAACACCATTGCTCCCTGATGTCGTTGACCCCCATAACATTCGATGCCAACACTTTCTCATCTTGTGGTGGTTCTTACTTTGCGACTATTGCATTTATTATTATCATTTTCCGAAGACCTCTGAACGTGGTAGGGCCATCAATGCCCGCATCATTGTCGCTGCTTATTACCGCAATCATTGCCTATTGTTCAGAGTATGTTCCATTGCAGAATTGTCATCTACCTTTATCATCATTACCGCCCCCGAGGGTGCTGCAGTTTTCTAGACCAACATTTCCGTCATCTTTTTTCAGAGTTACATCATACGAGCATGGGGCATGCCGGCCTCGTTTGTACACAGTTGTATATTGTCACGCACCTTATGGAAGGTCAGGTTCTACCAGTTCCTTTCTTCTCCAAAGGATTGATCTACATGGTCCCACTCTTGCTCTCCCTTACAACATCATTCTCAGTAAAATAAACATTGATGGATTTCGGCTATACATATGCTCCTAATCTCATCCATCAGGGGGCATCTGTTATCACTGAAATTTCATCTGCACATGGTGACAAGAACTCCGCATCGTCAAAACAAGAATGAATTCATTCATGGTACAGGATTAATTCCACAACATTGCAAAAGGGTCAAAAACTATACTAAGTGACCAAAAATTGAAGGGTGCTTTACAAAATCTGGGTGCGTGTGCATATGCGCGTAACAACAACGTACAATGCGTGCATACGCGCACAATGCGCGATTGTTGGGCGAAAAACCCGCGCACTTACTAAACGACGCATTTATTGAAATTGGTCGGCCTCCCAACCACTAATGGATCAGCTCCCAAGCCGATTTGACACCAAATCCGAGCTCAATCCGCATGGTGGGCTGGTCAAAGACCTAATTGATCCCTAAAGAGCCCCTTTTCACACTCCAAAGAGGTTACATAATCACCCAATGCTAGGCTATAAAAGGCCATGAATAACCATCATTTTATCAAGGAATTCCATGCATTGTTATGCTGCCAAGATTGTTAAGGACTCATTCTTTGACAAGAACACATAGGCATCATTTCACAAGGGCTATCCACCTCTCTCTTGAGTGGATAAGCTAGGAGTTATTTCACCCACATGTTCATCTTTTCATTGTAAGGAAAGCAAGCTTGTGAGGGCCTCAAGAGCCTTCCATTGGAGGAAGAAGGGACCCAAGTCCCCTTTCTTCATTGTGCCTTTGGATTTCATCAATAGATCAGCTTATACATTGGTGATATTGGTCCATTTGTATTTATTTTTCATTTTTTCATATGCTCATAGTTTTAGTTTGTTTTAATTTAATTCTTGTTTATAACTTTGTAGTTTCTCTTTCTAACCTTTCCTTTTACAGCTGTCATGCCTAGCAGAGCCCAACTGGGCATGTAAGCACCCTTTATTTGCTCATCAAGTGACGAATTGGGTGCAAACAGATTGACGACCATACTGGGGAGTTGGTATCATTTCCTCCCCCATTTGGGTTTATTTTGCTTTCCTTTTTCTTTCATTAACCTGCAGGTTCACAAACCGGCCTCAGCCGACCTGCTAACCAGTCAATTCACAAGAAATTGGAGAGAAACCCATCCGTATTTTTCTTCTCGGACTTTTGACATAGGCGCGCGGGTATTCCACCCCACAGGCGCGCATCGGGCACGCATGCTCTTTTTCAGCAGTTTCTTCCGGCGTGCATGCGCTTTATTCCTTAATTCTGTCAGCGCGCGGGTGCCATATGCGCCTCTGTCTACACTATAGGCTGCGCATCTGCACTAAATTTTTCACATTGTAAGGTCTTGAATGTGGGGAAAATCATTTTCCTTCTTAAGAATGATGATATGCATGCTCTAAATACTGCACCACTTAGAGCCCTCAACTTATAAAGGGGATAATCAAACAAACATAGGCACTTAGGTGGATAAAAATCATTTTCCCTTATTTGC
>ML779537.1:532421-545594 GCA_009831015.1 Picea engelmannii
TTTTGTGTGGCTATTGGGAAGTATCGCCAGCTCTTTCGGGATATTGCCCCCTCTACCCCTCATTATAACCAGTTATTTCATCCTTCACTAGTGTCTCTTCCGGTGACTTCAGACCCCACTGTTGAGAGATATTGGAAGGTCCAGTGCTATTTAAGAGGAAGGACGTTACGTCTTCTAGGACACGAGAATTTTCTTTATTTTGATTCCCCCACGCAGACAAAACCCTCTTACCCACATATATGTTTCTTTCTCATTTATGTATGATGCACACCTGATTACAGTTTGACTTTGATATATATATTGTGTAGACAATTACAGCAAAGGCTCTTGTTTCTATATTTCTCTCACCACTTGTTGCACACATTTCACACAATTAGTCTGACATCATTGGGGAACCACAGAACTCCCATCGTTCACGACGCTTTCTCAACCTTCCTCTTATCTTAGGGGGAGTATCTGGTCGTACTCATTCATCGGTACCTCCTTCACACACTCCTGTGAGTGCTACCATCTTAGGATCGGCTTTGCTTGGTTCTACCTTACTTGGGTCCAATTCCCAAGGTCACACAGTCAGTCTCTCTCCTTTGCACGGAAGCGGGGGACCCACTTCCTCTCAAGGAGGGAGCACCAACCCACCCAGTCCCCATCAAGGGTCGGGTTCAAAACACACCATGGATGGAACTAACATTCCTACCCCACTTCAGATGCCATACTTGGCCTCTCTCAACATACCGGATCTCACCAAGCTCACTAATGATCCTATATTGCATGATCCCACATGGCCTGCAATGCCAACAAAACTTCCTTCAGACATACCAAAGTTCGAAGGAAAGGCGGGGGATGACCCCACCAACCACGTCATGACTTTTCATCTATGGTGCTCTTCTAATAGCATTATGGATGATTCCGTCAGACTGGGATTATTTCAATGCACACTTACTGCCCCATCAGCCAAATGGTATGTCGAAGAAAAATCAGGGTCCCATACGACCTTTGAATCCTTGGCCAAAGCATTCTTAACTTTCTTCCAATTACCCATCCGCCATGACAACGGTCTTGAACTACTGTCCAATTTCAAACAAACCTTAGCCACTCACATCGCTGACCACATTCATGAGTGGTGTAGGCGACATAGTTTGTGTAAAGCAGAAACCACCAAGCAACAGTGCCTTGATTGGTTTCTTCGATAACTTGTCGCACTCCTTGGCAAAGATGTCGCTTCCGCCTTCCCTCAGTCTGAAGAGGAAGCCATTAGTAAGGCCCAACAATATGACCTTATCTACGCACAGTCAGGATACCTATACACAGTACTCCCTAATCTTCCAAAACCTGTGCCGTTTGGACAAGACAAACCTGGGATGTCGCATTCAGTAGACGGACTAATAGGTACCACCACACACCATGGTCCACAACCCCAACCACCACCGATGTATGGAACACCTCAATACCTGCCGGCCTATGGGGGCACTCCTTACTTCCCCCCACCCCCTTATCAACAGTCGTATCCTGTTGTTATGCCTCCACCCATCAGTGGACCACCACCGGAACCCCCCATACATCCACCTATTCCTCCAAATAGTGGTACTCCCTCAACATCCGCTTATAGTACTGGTGAAATAACATAGCCTTCCTATGTACCTTACGGATCAGCGCCACCAAAAAATACTTATTTTCCGTTTCCCGGTCCTCCATAACCCATAGCTTCCCCACACCCACATGCGGGGGTAAATTTTGTTCAACCGTCGGCTGCTCAACAATACCAAAATTTTGAACAATTGAACACAACCAACCCTTTAAACAATGCTAAGAAAAAAGGATGGAACAGAAATAACAACAATCCGGGTCAAGGCGGGAATCAACCCCTGCAGCATCCACCCACTGGGGGCAACCTGAACCAAGGGAACCAAAACCCTCAGGGGGCAATAAAAACAAACGCCAAGGAAAAAATACTGTTAAAACCATCCACCCTTGTGCTCTTTGTGGCATGTACGGTCATTACACTCACCATTTCCCCCAGATCGTTGATTTCAAAAGGTTGAAAGACTCTGGGAGCCTTCCCCCCTCCCCAACGCAACCTGCCCCTCAGCAGGCACAACAACTATACGCGCAACAATCCCCTCCTGCCGTACTGCAAAATCCTATCCCACATCAAGGTGTCATAAACACCCAATAGGACACGCAACATCCCCCACCTCAGGTGGGCCAATACCATAACCCCAACAATCCAGTAGAGCAAACAATTCTCCTCACGAGTGAGGAAGAATTTTTTTTGCAAACACGCAATCGTCAGTATCCTACAACAGCTGAGTCTACTCCCATCTCTTCAGAGACAAACCCTACACCGACGAGACCCCCGTTGATGATCCCTCTCCCTTCTGCCGAACCACCATTACGCATCCCTTGCATCCCCTTGTGCAGGAATGTTCACAATCCACAGGCTAGGGAAACACATAACTACAGCTTGGTAGATGACTTAGCACAATCCCCGGCTGCCATGTCAGTTTTGGAAGTCCTCCAGACTTGTCCTACGTAGTGGAAATCACTACTTTCCGCCTTGGGGGCAGTTGACCCTGCCGATACTCGACTCATTACTTTTGACCTTGATAGCTGCGAACCTCGTCTCCCCGCCGCCGTCGCTATTCAAGTACCAATAAAAGTACGAAACATCACCGTCCATCGGTGTATCATCGATGAAGGAGCATCTACATGCATCATGTCCAAAACAGTATGGCAGAAACTTGGTTCCCCGGAACTCATACCATCTGCCATCACATTACGGGCTTATGACGGAAGACCATCATCTCCTAAAGGGCTCTTCCAAAATGTCCCCGTGGAACTTGGGGGAAAAACTATTCTCATTGACATTGAAGTTATCGACGCTCAACTCGATTACAATATCTTGTTCGGACGTAGCTACATGTATGCTATGAAGGCAGTGGCATCATCAGTCTTTAGGACCATCATGTTACCCCACAACGGAAAGAATGTGACCATTGACCAAGTCTCACATTATGAGCCAAACCCATCTACCAATCTCGATAACATTCTTCCTCTCGTTCAAACCAACAAAGATGCATATCCGCTCGTTGAGATGGGGCCTAGGATTTTCAAAGATCCAGCCTTGTTAGGGACATACCATGGAGCACCACCACTTCTTCCCCCTAATAAAGTATGCATCATCTCCTCTAAAGAAACTCACACGGAGGATGCTCATCCTCCTTAGGAGGCTTCAGTCATTCCTGACGTCTCAACAGTCGTAGCATCACTCTCACAGGAGCCTCCTATGAACTCGTCGACCCCCACAGTCCATGACTCCACACCTCCTCAGGGGCCTACTCCCATTTGGGAGATAGTCCCCCAACCCCTCACTCAAATTCCCTTCTTTTACCCTCCACACGGTATAGAAGCATTCCAGGTAGCCACAACACTCACACTACCCAATATGGTGTTAGCAATCCCAATGTGGTATTTACACCCACCTGATATGGTACCTCGGTCACAGGAAGGACTCCCCATGATGATTCCTGTACTCACTCCCACTACCCCCACTACCCCCATACTCCCTACCCCCCCTGCTACCACTGGGGGCAGGAGAAAGAAGAAGGAGCCCATAGCTCCACTTCCTCCGCGCATCCCACCACCTTGTGCATTGTGTGACAAAGAGGGTCACCAAACCAACAACTGCCCATCACTACCCGAATTACAGAATTTGATTCCCCCCAATCCAACCCCCACATTGCCCATTACTACCGACACTCAACTTACCAGTAGTAAAGGGTTGAGGACCAAATTCACGTGTGCCATCTGTTCTGAGTATGGCCATTAAACCCATCATTGTCCAGCACTGCCACGTTTCCGACAGGCATTAGCTATCATATGCCAGGTGTTCGCGTTCAAATGGTCACCAGGTGAGCAAATGGAGAGCACTTGCATACCCTGTTGGGTCTGGCAGGGAAGAACAACTGTGGAGCAAAAGGGTTAAAGAAAACAAAACTAACTACAATCTAACTATCAACTGAAAGCAAATAACACTGCGAAAATAAACAAAAACATCAGACATAAGACACAGGGGTCATCAATGGTTTTAGGCTGGTGTATTAATGAAACCAGAGCACGCTGAAGCAAGAGACCAGGGGTTCCTTCTCCCTCTAGCTGAAGGCTCTTTGGGGCCCTCAACACAATGCTTTCCTTACAAATGAAATGAACTGCGCACAGCAGTGAAAGAACTCTGGGTGATGCAACTGATGGATTGTTGTCAAAGTAATAGCCTTTTAACCATCTGAACAACATAACGGTGCTTAGAATTCCTTGCCAAAACAGTGTACCCTCATGGCCTTTTATAACAGCTTCACGGGCGGTCACGTAACTTTCTCCAAGTGTGAATAGGGGCACATTAGGGTTTATTTAGGTCATTAATCCGCCAATTTTGCAGAGTCGGCTCTGATTTGAGAGTCAAATCATCTTGGGGGCCGGTCTGTAGGCGGTCGGGAGGACGACCTATGCAATTAATGCGCCGTATTAGCAGATGCATGGGTTTTTGTGTTGACAGTCACGCGTCAAGTGTGCATGCGCTAGTAACACATTTTTGTCCCGCGCATGTGCGTGTGCATCAAGCTGCTGTAAAGCGCCCTTCAATTTTTGGTTACTTTGTATAGTTTTTTGCCCTTCTGGAGTGCTGTGAAACTAATTCAGTGCCATGAGTGACTTCATTGCTGTTTTGATGATGTGGAGTTCTTGTCGCCATGTGCAGACGAAATTTCAGTGATAACAGATGCCCCCTGATGGATGAGGTTAGGAGCATGCATATAGCCGAAATCCATCAATGTTTCTTCTGCTCAGAATGTGGTTGTAAGAGAAAGCAAGAGTGGGACCATTCGGAGCGATCCGTTGGAGAGAGAAGGAACCGGTATCTCGACCTTATGAGAGACGTGCAGAGAAAAAATATACAATTGTGTACAAATGAGGCAGGCATGCCCCATGCTCGTGTGATGTAACTCTGAAAAAAGATGACGGAAGTGTTGGTGTAGACAATTGCAGCGCCCTCGGGGGCGGTAATGATAAAGGAAGAAGACAATTCTGCAAAGGAACATACTCTGAATAATAGGCAATGGTCGTTGTAGTTAGCAGCGACGATGATGTGGGCATTGAAGGCCCTACCACGTTCAGAGGTGTTCGACAAATGACAAAAATAACTGCAACAGTCGCATAGTAAGACCCACCATAACATGAGAGAGTCTTGGCATCGAATGTTATGGGGGCCAACGACAGCAGGGAGCAATGGTGTTTCACCCTGTGCCATCCGAGATCTCTCATTAACATAGAGAATGAGAATCAAGATACTGTCGCCCTTCTGGAAAAGTGTGCTGATGTCGACAAAAGGGGGATGTGACTCCCAAAAGCAAAAAGGTGCTCCGTGGAATCTACTGAGTTGAGGAAGTGGTAGAGGTACATGGACGAAGTCAAGAAGTGGGATGACTCAAGAATTCCCTTGGTTGGAGGAGATATAAGAGAAACAGTGGCCGCAACCGTGTAACAAGGTCGAGTGTCAGGGGGACGACAAGACTTGTGTTAAGTTGTGCCAGAGGCGGGACAAGGTGAACAAATTCAGAGGGAAGAGGTAACTGACCTATGGGGTACTCTGAAGATATGGACGATGTCGGCAAGGGTAAATGATAAGTACTACTCCAATCCAAGGGTGACATGGGTTGTGTGTAGCCAAAAGAAAGCAAGTCGCCAACGGTGACGACGAGGAAGGTAATGACTAAAGGTAAAGGTGTTTGTACAATAAATAATAAATAATAAATAATAAATAATTTTGGGGAGAAATGTACAAATACAGAAACGGGTGCCCCAGTGTGAAATGAGTGCCCCAGGGAGGGCAGAATTTTCATGAGAAAATGATGAAGGGTGGGGGCCCCATTGGCAAGTTTCTGTATGAGGTAGGTGAAATGAAGATAGGTTCGCAGGTGGGCAAACTTATGGTGGATGAAATGCTGGGTTCACGATCCTGCGGAGGTGCGGGTAAAAAATAACATAACCATAAAGAGATGATCTGGGAGTCCATATGGGAAGCTAGCAAAATGAGGAGAAGAAGTATGTGGTTAATTCGCAACATGATGTAAGACTACCAGAACTCCCATCCCTAAAGGGTAATGAAGAACAACATGAGTGTCAAAAGTGAAAAAAGGTGCTATGAATGGGACAACTCATGTGGGTGAGAATGCTACCGGATGACAATATCGTAGATGCAAAAATGGAGGTGGGGGTACTGCAGAGCCGGAAAAGGGTGGCCTAAAGGTCAATATCAGAGGGAATGACTGGAATTGTAAATGCAACACAGTGGGAGAGACTATATGCCAGTGCTGAGTATATACCTGAAGGAATGATGTTGAGAGATGATGGATCAAGTACCTGCACACATAACAACCAAATACCCAAAGTGAACAATATCTGAAGATAATACCAAATATGAAGATGTATTAGATAAATGTGACAATGCGCGTGCGTACCTGGCCATGATGTGAAGAAAAAAAAGAAAAAAAGGCGCCCCGGGGGCTCAAGATAAAAAGTGGCCTAGGGACAGCCATGATGTAGGCGGCGGGACGCTGATCCTGTGGCTGAAGACGGTTCAAAAAATGGACGTCGTGGGCTCCCAGAATGGTGAGTGGAAGTTTGGAAAAAACCCTATATATAGTTGTAGGGCCCACACTGCCACCTCATTTGTACCTACTGCTACAGTGAGTTCTAGAGAAGATCCAGAGGAGATTGAGTGATTCCGAGAGCACGAGGCATCCGTTTCCCGGTGTGCGAGTTTCAGGTTAGTGGTCTGAACATCCTGCATAGCTATAGGTTTCCAATTTTTGGGCAGGGTAGGTATGGGGGGTCGTATGGGGGTTTTAGGGGGTTTTTGGGTAGAGGGTGGGCCCACATGCGCGGGCGACTCAGTGGAAGGCGCGCATGAGTGTGCGCCTGTACCCTGAAGATGCGCGCATGTGTGCGCGTGGGTAGGAAATTAAGGCGCGCCTCAGGGGTGCGCCTGTGAGTTGGACAGGCGCGCCTAAGTGCGCGCTTGTGGGACGAACAAGCGCGCTCACTAGCGCGCCTGTGGGTATGACAGGCGCACCCTAGAGCACGCCTGTATTGTGAACAGGTGCGCTCATGAGCACGCCTGTGGGAAAAATAGGCACGCACGCATGCACGCCTATATAGTGAACAGGTGCGCATGTGCGCGCGCCTGTGGGTGGTAAAACCGCACCTTTGAGGCAAGGTTTCAGGGTGAAAAATTATCTCCTTTTGATATATTGGATAATTGCCTAATATAATATATGACTCTGGGTTGTGTGCAGGCGGTGATCAGTGACCATGGATGTGCGGTGGCGCGAGTGGGATTGGGAGCCGCTGCGAGAGGCTGTGGTCCGTGCGAGGCCTGCAGTTTGAGCTTCTTTAGCAGCCAGTGGGTTGCTAAAGTTCTTTGAGTGCCCTTTGTTACGGGCCCATGAGTATTTGCTCCAGTTCCTGATTGAGATGTGGAGCCCCGAGCAGCACTGCTTCCTCGTGCGAGGAGGGAAGATTACCTTCACTGCGGTGGAGGACGTCTATTTCTTGACTGGGCTCCCCTTCCGGGGAACACCGTTGCCGGCAGATCCTATGCTGCCGAGAGATACTCCTCTGTAGGAGGTCACCGAGCGATACTGCTCAGGCAAGAACTATATGACTGGGTCATTAGTGCGCATCAGTGCGATAGATGACCTGCTGCATCGTTGCGTAGTAGCGATGATAGTGCGGGTGTACAGGACCCGAGCGCCCCACTGGATTAGTGGTGGCGAGTTGATGCTGATGGAGAGGGTGGTGGTGGGCTGTGAGCGGTTCGCCTGGGGTCTGACTCTACATGTGCACATGATTGCACAGCTGGACCGTTGTCGGTAAATAGGCAGGGGGGAGTTAGCTTTTGGCTCCATCCTGGTGGCCTTCTTCTTGGAGAGGGTGCCGATGTTGTGCCCGAGGGTGCTGCTAGAGGTACCAGGGGTACGAGAGCCATGCTTGAGGCGGTGGTCCCAGATTTTGTCTCACCATGGCAGTGGCGAAGGTGGACACTACTTCACTGAGGAGGCAACTCAGATATGGTGGCAGATGCCGCAGTTTATACTCCAGTTCCCCTATGCTGGGGTGGACTTCCGGGGGGACCCGGACATGGTACTGCCTCCTGGGGAGGTTTTTGACCATAGAGGTACATTGTGTATTTGTATGTTGTGATTTATGTTGTGATTTTGATATACTAGTGCATATGTTTGATGTATAGACACTGATACCATCTGTTGTTGCTTGTTTGGTGCATGTGCAGATTTGGCACCTCGCGGGCGTGAGGTGGAGTTGTTCAGAGCACCAGTGCAGCGAGAGTAGGAGAGACCGCCGCATGCAGGGAGGCATCCGAGGGATGAGGCAGTTGGGGGACTAGTAGGGCCCGAGAGACCAGTGTAGAGGTGTCGCTTTGATGACCCTGGTGCGGGGTCATCTCATGCTTCTCCGGCGGCAGCCGGAGTAGATGATGACGACATTGTCCGTCGGTTTGAAACGGTGTTTCGAGACGTGCCTGAGGGCATGTGGATCCGCATCCAGGATGAGGAGTTCCTGGAGCAGTGCATCGGGTTACCGCCACCATGGCAGTCAATCATGCGGCGAGTAGCTGTGCTCGTGGCGATGACGAGTGGACGCCTGCCGCCTGGGCAGGGTGGTCTTGCGGATGTTCCACCACCACCGCCTGGGGCAGGTGGGGGTGGGCCACCACCGCCTCCTGAGGGAGGGGCAGCAGGGGGTGCCCTAGAGGCCCCCTGATTATATGATGTATTTTTGTATACCTTTTTGATAGGCTGGTGAGCCGATTTTTGTACCGTTATGCGGCACGGGACGGTGGGCCGATGTATTTTTTGTATGTAAACATTCGGATGCGATATATATATGAGTATACATATTTTTTGAGATCCAAAATGTGGTGTACATGTGTTTTTGTTTTGATGATGATGATGTCTATGTTTTCTATATGCTGTGACATGATGTATGAGATGTTTATGTATGTGTAGCTTGATGTGAGATATGCCAATCTAACACCATGTTAGCTATTTCATCTATTGTTTGATTCAATTCTCTTGGAATATGTGTAAATGTAATGGAATCAAAATGTCGAGATAATAATCTAACCTGCAGGTATTTACGAAAGAGGCATGGATCACGTACACGGTACACATTGTTGAGCTGGAGGACGACTAGATGAGAGTCGAGGAAAACACTAAGGTGATGAATATGATGATGTTGGGCGTCGGTTAGGAGGCCAATGACAGTAGTGTATTCAGCTTGGTTGTTGGTTGCTGGTCCCAAACGTATGCCGCTTGAATGTAGCATTTCATGTGATGGGGTGTAGAGATCCCAAGCAGCCGAAGTGAGATTTTGTGTCCAACAGTTGGCGCCATCGGGGTAACCAATGTGGTAAGCTGGTGGCGGAGTCATCTGTCAATAGCACAAAGGATATTTTAGACGAGAGGGTAGGGAAAAAAGATTAAAAACACTAAACAAGAAAAAGCAACCTAAAGTAGCATGACTACTTCTAAGCATAAAATTTCTTGAGGTATAACCCATTGACGGGTTCTTTGAGTGTGAGACCTTCGGGGGAGGCCAGGATGTATGCGCCTTTGGTGAGGCAATGTTGGATGATGTAAGGGCCATGCCAAAGTGATTTGAATTTTCCGTGGCCAAAGGTATCATGAGAGATATCATAGGCGAGGACAAGGTCGCCTTTGCGAAATGATCGAAGGTTGACATGGCGATCAAAGGTAGCCTTGGATCATTTTTGAGCTGCCTCGTTGTTCTATAAGGAGGATCGACGATCCTCATCCAGAGACTCCAAGTTCAGCAAGCGCTGCTCCATTGGAGCAATGTCAGGAAAAAGCTCGATTGCGGTGCAAAGGGTGGGAATTTTGCATTCGATGGGAAGAGTTGCCTCGACCCCATGGACTAAGTGAAATGGCATAAAACCAGTGGCGGTCTTTACTGCCGTTCAATAAGCCCATAGCGCAGAAAATAACATATGATGCCAATTGGTTTTGTGTTTATTAACCGTGCCTTGTAACATGGTCTTGAGGAATTTGTTCACTGCCTCGACCTATCCGTTGGACTGAGGGTAGTATGGTGAAGCAAACTCATGAGAGAAGCCTAACTGAGATGAGAGTTTGACGAAGATCTCATTCTCAAAATGTTTTCCATGATCGGAAACTAGTTGGAGTGGTACTCTGAACCGGGAAATGACGTGGTTGAAGAAAAAATGCGCTGCAGTGCCAGCGGTGTTGTTAAAAGTGGGCATGGCTTCAGCCCATTTGGTGAAGTAATCGACAGCGACAACAATGTATTTGTGACCATTGCTGGAGGGGGGATTACAAGTCATAAATTCAATGCCCCATTTACAAAAGGGGCTTGCAGTGATGACTGGGTGAAGAAGAGCGGGGGGAGACCAGGCTTTGTTGGCATAGAGCTGACATTGCTCACATCATTTCACAGCATGAATGCAATCATGAAACAAGGTAGGCCAAAAGTAACTAGCCTGGATAATCTTTTGAGCCGTGGCGATGCCCAAAAGATGTCCCCCACAGGCGCCGCTGTGGCAGTCGTTTAAGACTCTATCATCCTCGTCAATAGTCAGGCAGCGACGGAGAATGGTGTCGATGCCTCACCGATATAGGATGTCCCCAATGAGGAGATAGCCGGGGGCCTGATAGCGAATGCGCTGACAATCATCTCGTGATAGGTGATTACCGAACTTTTGAGTTCGTAGGTAGATGAGGAGGTCTCCATACCAAGGATCATCAGAAGCGATGTAAAAGATATGTTCGTCAGGAAAGTAAGTATTGACGGGGGTACTGGGTGTGTCAGAGGGAAGGGCCGTGACAAGTTCAACAAGAACGAGGGCCTTATTACTCTTTGGTGTCGAGAACTCGAGGTCATACTACTAAAGGATAATGATCCATCGAGCAAATTTGTCGTTAACTTGGCGACGACTGAGAAAATATTGCATAGGGTTGGAATCTGCGACGACCTTGGTGGTGCGAAGCAGAATGTAATGATGCAGTTTCTGAACTGCAAGGACAACTGCAAGGGCAAGTTTCTCTTCATGTTTGTACTTCAAGGGAGGCCCGGAGAGGTTCTTACTAACGTAGTAAATGACGTGTTCACGATTGTCGTCTCCGAGTTGGACGAGGACACCGGCTACTGAAACAGCTGATGCTGATACGTAGAGGATGTAGTCGCAACTGTAGTCCGGTGCACTAATCAAAGGTGCATTGGAAAGTGCTATTTTAAGATCGTCAAACGACTTTTGGGCGTAGTCGTCCCAATGAAAAGGGATGTCCTGATGTAGTAAGCGAAGGAAACCATGTGCGCGTATAGCGTAATCAGGAACAAAGCGTCTAAGAAAGTTGGCTTTGCCTTGTAGACTCTGAAGTTGTCGTATATTCCAAGGGGGTGGAATTTCGGTGATGGCTTTGACTTTGAGGGGGTCCATGGTGATACCGCTTTGTGAAACGATAAAACCAAGGAGGCGCCCTGCGGTGACACAGAACACACACTTGAGGGGATTCAAGTGGATGTTGTACTGGTGGCATCATTGAAAGATGATTCGTAAATCATCGAGATGCTGGGTGCGTTTCTTAGATCAAGCTGTGAGGTCGTCTAAGTAGGCGAGGATGATTTCAGCCAGATCGTGAAATATGTATGTCATCGCCCGCTGGAAAGTTGCACCGACATTCTTTAAGCCAAAAGGCATGACACGATATGTGAAAGTACCCCACGGGGTAATGAATGCAGTTTTATACTGACCAGTTGGGTGGATTTGAATTTGGTTATAGCCAGAAAATCCGTCCATAAAGGAGAGAGCCTCGTGGCTGGCGCAGTTGTCGATGACCTGATCGATGAAGGGCGTTGGAAAGTTGTCTTTGGGACATGCATTGTTGAGGTCGCGAAATTCTGTACAGACGCGGATAGTGCCCTGTTTCTTGTTGACGGGTACAGGGTTGGAAACCCATGAAGTGTAGGCGATGGGGTAAATAAACCCGGTTGTACGTAATTTGTCAATTTCGGCTTTGATAGCCGTGGCCTTGGATGGATGTAGAGGTCGTTGTTTCTGGCGAACAAGTGTGATGTCAGGCCATGTGTCGATGCGATGCTCGACGATAGATGGATCGAGACCAGGCATCTTTTTGTATGACCAAGTGAAGATATCCCTGTATTCTTGGAAGAGGGCTTTGTATGCGGCAATTTCCTGAGGAGTGCAAGCAGCTCTGATGATGATTTCTTCGACGACACCACTTCTCATGGAAATGTCGATTTTGATGGTGGGGGAAATGCTGTCCATATTACCTTCTTCAAACGCATCAGGGGTGGGGATGGGATTCTTGAACCAATCAATAGTCCCAGATGGGATAAAATCTTTGGTTTCGACCGTGTACACGGGGTTTTGGTTAGGAGGCATGAGGGCTTTCTGTGGGAGGAAGAGTGCCCGATGATGTAGTGCATCCCAAGGAAAGTCTGGGCTGTGTAGTTCTTCCAGTATTTCCTCGTCATTTTGGAAACAACGGGAATATAAGGGGTCTTGATGAGTGATCTCAGTGCTAGTGTGAGTGCCCCCTGCTGGAGCAGCAAGGGGAGGGGTACAAGCAGAAGGTGAGGGTTCACTCGACATAAGCCATATGTTGAAGGACTGAGGGGTACCCGTAGTGGTTGGGTGGAGGGTCTCTGTATGAATAGGAGAGTTGGGAGGATTGCGGGGTAACTCCTCAGAGATGTCATTTAGGAACCACGGAGGTGTTGGGAGTGCCGCGGGCTCTAGAGAAATGACATGATGATCCTCGGGTGGTGAAGTAATGTAAATTATCGGCTCGGTGGGTTGGTGTCGCTGGGCCACTTGACGTTGCCTGTAGGCAAGGATCGTCGGACACTGGTATGTAAAATGGGCTAGGGAATCACAGAGAGAGCAAGGGCATCTCATACATTCATTAACTGATGTAGTGACATAACGAATGTCAGTGATGTTTGAAGAGGACGTGGCGGGGTGTGGGTTGTTCTGGAAGTTCTGGCGTACAGCCGCTAACGTCTGCCGAAAACGTGGCAGTGCTGGGCAATGGTGAGTGTAAT
>ML779537.1:550457-561561 GCA_009831015.1 Picea engelmannii
ATCCACGTGGCGAAAAGCAAATAAGGGAAAAATGATTTTTATCCACCTAAGTGCCTATGTTTGTTTGACTATCCCCTTTATAAGTTGAGGGGTCTAAGTGGTGCAGTATTTAGAGCATGCATAACATCATCTTTGAGAAGGAAGTTGACTTTCCCCACATAAAAAACCTTACAATGAAAATTTTAGTTCCAATGCGCGGCTTTCACTGTAGACAGAGGCGCGTGCACGCGGAAAAGAGATGTTAATTCCAGCGCATGCGCACGTCTGTGGGGTGGAATACCTGCGCGCTTGTGATAAGTTGCCGAGAAAGACACCCTGAATGAATTTCTCTCGATTCTCCTATGAATCGACTGGTTCGCAGGTCGGCGAAGGCCGGTTTGTGTCCCTGCAAGTTAATAACATAAAAAGGAAAGTGAATTAAACCCAATTGAGGGAGGATTTGATACCTAAGTCCCCAGCGGAGTCGCCAGTCTGTTCACGTTCAAATGGTCACCAGGTGAGAAAATGGAGAGCGCTTGCATACCCTGTTGGGTCTGGTAGGGCAGAACAGCTGTGGAGGAAAAGGGTTAAAGAAAACAAAACTAACTACAATCTAACTATCAACTGAAAGCAAATAACACTGCGAAAATAAACAAAAACATCAGACATAAGACACAGGGGTCATCAATGGTTTCAGGCTGGTGTATTAATGAAACCAGAGCACGCTGAAGAAAGAGACCAGGGGTTCCTTCTCCCTCCAGCAGAAAGCTCTTTGGGGCCCTCAACACAATGCTTTCCTTACAAATGAAATGAACTGCGCACAACAGTGAAAGAACTCTGGGTGATGCAGCTGATGGATTGTTGTCAAAGGATGATCCTTTTAACCATATGAACAGCATAATGGTGCTTAGAATTCCTTGCCAAAACAATGTACCCTCATGGCCTTTTATAGCATCTTCACGGGCGGTCATGTAACTTTCTCCAAGTGTGAATAGGGGCACATTAGGGTTTATTTAGGTCATTAATCCGTCGATTTTGCAGAGCCGACTCTGATTTGAGAGTCAAATCATCTTGGGGGCCGGTCCGTAGGTGGTCGGGAGGCCGACCTATACAATTAATGCGCCATATTATCATATGCGCGGGTTTTTGTGTTGACAGTCGCACGTCAAGCGCGCATGCGCTAGTAACACGTTTTTGTCCCACGCTTGTGCGCGCACATCAAGCTGTTGTAAAGAGCCCTTCAATTTTTGGTTACTTTGTATAGTTTTTTGCCCTTCTGGAGTGCTGTGAAACTAATTTAGTGCCATGAGTGACTTCATTACTGTTTTGATGATGTGGAGTTCTTGTCGCCATGTGCAGACGAAATTTCAGCGATAACACCAGGATTTTCAGAACAACCCACGCCCTGCCACGTCCTCCACAAAAAATATCACTGAAATTCGTTATGTCACTACTTCAGTCAATGAACGCATGAAATTCCCTTGCTCTCTTTGCGATTCATCGGCACATTTTACATTCCAGTTTCCTATAATCCTCGCATACAGGCAAGGTCAATTAGCCCTGCATCACCAACTCGCAGCGGCGGTGATTGCCATTATCCTGCCACTCGAGGATTCCCATGTCATTTCACCAGAACCCGAAGCACTCCCAACGCCTCCTTGGTTCCTAGACGACGTATCTGAGGATTCACCCCATAACCCTCCCAACTCTCCTGCTCATTCCCATGTAGATATTCTCCATCCAACCACCACGGGTACCCTTCAGTAATTCAACATATGGTTCATGATGAGTGAACCCTCATCATCTGCTCATACTACTCTCATTGTTCCCCCAACAGGGGGAAACCACCCTATAGCCGAGATCACTCCTTACGACCCCTTATATTCCCGTCGTTTCCAAAATGACGAGGAAATAATGGAAGAACTACAATGCCCAGACTCTCCCTGGGACGCACTACATCATCATGCACTCTTCCTTCCACAGGAAGCCCTCATGCCTCCTAACCAAAACCCCATTTACGTGGTTGAGACCAAAGATTTTATCCCATCCGGGCCTATCGATTGGTTCACCAATCTCATTCCTGCCCCTGACACCTTTGAAGAAGGTAATCTGGCTAACATTTCCCCCACCATCAAAATCGACATTTCCATTAAAGATGGCGTTGTCGAAGAAATCATCATCGGAGCTGCATGCACTCCTCAGGACGTCGCCGCATATAAATCCCTCTTCCAGGAATATCGGGATATTTTCGCGTGGTCATACACCGAGATTCCCGGCCTAGACCCATCTATTGTCGAACATTGCATCGACACCTATCCCGACATCACACCAGTTCGCCAGAAACAACGACCGCTACACCAATCTAAGGCCGTGGCTATCAAAGCCGAAATCGACAAATTACGAATGGTCGGATTTATTTATCCCACGACTTACACTTCATGGGTTTCCAACCCTGTACCTGTCGACAAGAAACAGGGCACCATTCACATTTGCACCGACTTTCACGATCTCAATAATGCATGTCCAAAAGACAATTTTCCAACGCCTTTCATCGATCAAATTATCGACGACTGCGCTGGCCACGAGGCTCTCTCCTTCATGGATGGATTCTCTGGCTATAACCAAATTCAGATTCACCCAACAGATCAATATAAAACCGTATTCATTACCCCATGGGGTACGTTTTCATACCGTGTCATGCCCTTCGGCCTAAAAAACACTGGTGCAACTTTCCAGCGGGCCATGACATAAATCTTTCATGATCTAGCTACAATCATCCTCACCTAATTGGACGACCTCACAGCTCGATCCAAGAAACGCACCCAACATCTCGATGATTTACGAATCATCTTTCAACGATGTCGTCACTACAACATCCGCTTGAACCCTCTCAAGTGTGTGTTCTGTGTCACCGCAGGGCGCCTCCTCGGTTTTATCATTTTCCAAAGCGGTATTACCGTGGACCCCCTTAAAGTCAAAGCCATCACCGAAATTCCACCTCCTCAGAATTTATGACAACTGCAAAGCCTACAGGGCAAAGCTAACTTTCTGCGACACTTTGTTCCTGATTACGCCATCCGTGCCCGCGGCTCCCTTCTCTTACTATGTCACGACATCCCTTTTCACTGGGACGACCATGCCCAATAGTCGTTTGACGATCTTAAAGAAGCGCTTTCAAATGAACCTTTAATCAGTGCACCTGACCATAATCGTGACTACATTCTCTACGTATCAGCATCAGCTGTATCAGTAGCCGACGTCCTCATCCAGCTCGGAGATGACAATCATGAACACGTCATTTACTACGTCAGTAAGAACCTCTCAGGGCCACCCTTGAAGTACAAACACGAAGAGAAACTCACTCTTGTTGTTGTCCTCGCAGTCCAGAAACTGCGCCACTACATTCTGCTTCGCACCACCATGGTCGTCGCAGATTCCAACCCTATGCAATACTTACTCAGTCGTCGCCAAGTTAACGACAAATTCACTCGATGGATCGTTATCCTTCAGGAATACGACCTTGATTTCTCAACACCAAAGAGTAAGAAGGCCCTTGTTCTAGCCGAACTTGTCACGGCCCTTCCCCCTGACACACCCAGTCCCCCCGTCAATACTGACTTTCCTGACGAGCATCTCTTTTACATCGCTTCAGATGATCCTTGGTATGGAAACCTTCTCGTCTACCTACGAACTCAAAAGTTCAGTAACCACCTCTCACGAGATGATCATCGGCGCATTCTCCATCAAGCCCCCCGCTATCTCCTCATCGGTGACATCCTATATCGGTGGGGCGTCAATACCATTCTTCGTCGCTGCCTGACTATTGATGAGGCCGACAGAGTCTTAAACGACTACCACAACGACGCCTGTGGGGGCCATCTTTCGGGCATTTCCACGGCTCAAAAGATTATCCGGGCCGGTTACTTTTGGCCTACCTTGTTTCATGATTGCATTCATGCTGTGAAACGATGTGAGCAATGCCAGCTCTATGCCAGCAAAGCTCATGCTCCTCCCGCTCTTCTTCACCCTGTCATTACTGTAGGCCCCTTTTGTAAATGGGGCATTGATTTTATGACTTGTAATCCCCCCTCCAGCAATGGTCACAAATACATTGTTGTGGCAGTTGACTAATTCACCAAATGGGCTGAAGCGATGCCCACTTTCAACAACACCGCTGACACATCAACGTGTTTTTTCTTTAACCACGTCATATCCAGGTTCGGAGTACCACTCCAACTCGTTTCTGACCACGGGAAACACTTCGAGAATGAAATATTCATCGAACTCTCCTCTCGGTTAGGCTTCTCTCACGAGTTTGCCTCACCATACTATGCTCAGTCAAATGGATAGGTCGAGGCAGTGAAAAAAGTCCTCAAAACCATGTTACAATGCACGGTTAATAAACATAAAACCAATTGGCATCATATGTTATTTTCCGCGCTATGGACTTATTGAACGACAGTAAAGACCGCTACAGGTTTCACGCCATTCCATTTAGTCCATGGGGTCGAGGCAACTCTTCCTATCGAGTGCGAAATTCCCACCCTTCGCACCGAAATTGAGCTATTACCTGACACTACTCCAATGGAGAAGTGCTTGTTGAACTTGGAGTCACTGGATGAATATCGTCGATCTTCATTACAGAACAACGAGGCAGCTAAAAAATGATCCAAGGCTACCTTCGATCGCCATGTCAACCTTCGATCATTCCGCGAAGGCGACCTTGTCCTGGCCTATGATATCGATCATGATACCTTTGGCCACGAAAAATTCGAATCACTTTGGCATGGCCCTTACATCATCCAACATTGCCTCACCAAAGGCACATACATCCTGGCCTCCCCCGAAGGCCTCTCACTGAAGGAACCCATCAATGGGTTATATCTCAAGAAATTTTATAAGTAGTCATTCTACTTTAGGTTACTTTTTCTTGTTTAGCATTTTTTTAATATTTTTCCTCCTACCCTCTCGTATAAACTATCCTTTGTTCTCTTGACAGATGCTTCCTCCACCAGCATACCACATTGGTTATGCCGACGGCGCCAGCCGTTGGACACAAAATCTCGCTTCGGCTGCTTGGGCTCTCTACACCCCCTCACATGAAATTCTACATTCAAGCGGCATATGTTTGGGACCAGAAACCAACAACCAAGACGAATACACTACTGGCATAGGCCTCCTGAATGACGCCCAACATCATCATATTCGTTGCCTTAGCATTTTCCTCAACTCCCAACTAGTCGTTCTCTAGCTCAACAATGTGTACCGTGTACGCGATCCGTGCCTCTTTTGCAAATACCTGTAGGTTAGATTATTATCTCGACATTTTGATTCCATTACATTTACACATATTCCAAGACATTTGAATCAAACAACTGATGAAATAGCTAACATGGTGTTAGATTGGCATATAACACATCAAGCTACACATACATAAACATCTCATACATCCTGTCACAACATATAGATACAATAGGCATCATCATCATAAAACACAAAACACATGTACACCACATTTGGATCTCAAAAACATGTATACTCATAGATATATATGGGCCCCTCAGGCCATCCGAATGTTAACATACAAAAAAATATATACATCGGCCCGCAGGTCCGTGCCACATCTCGGTACAAAACGACTCACCAGCCTATCAAAATGGTATACAAAATACATACATACATCAGGGTGCCTCTATCGCACCCCCAGCTGCTCCTCCCTCAGGAGGAGGCGGTGTCCCACCCCTACCTGCCCCAGGTGGGGGTGGTGGAACACCTGTAGGACCCTCCTGCCCCGGCGGCAGGCGTCCACTAGTCATAGCGGTGAGCACAGCTGCTCGTCGCACGATCAACCGCCATGTTGGTGGTAATCCAATACACTTCTCCAGGAATAACTCATCCTGGATGCGAATCCACATGACCTCAGGCACGTCCTGTAACACCGTCTCCAGATGACGACGTATATCATCGAAATCACCTCCGGCCGCCGCCGGAGGAGCGTGTGATGGCCCCACACCAGGGTCATCAAAACGACACCTCTACGCCGGTCTTCCGGGCTCTGCTGGTCTCCCAGCGGCCTCATCCCATGGAAGCCTACCTCCCCGTGGTGGTCTCTCCAGCTCTCGCTGAACCGACGCTCTATACAACTCCACCTCGCGCCCGCGAGGTGCCAAATCTGCACATGCACAAAGCAACAAACAACAGATCATATCAGTGTCTATACATCATACAAATAAACTGATAAATCAAAATCAAAACATAAATCAAAACATACAAATACACAACATACCTCGATGGTCGAATACCTCCCCAGGAGGCAACACCATGTCCGGGTCTCCCCGGAAGTCCACCCCAGCATAAGGGAACTGAAGTATGACTTGCGACATCTGCCACCATATCTGCGCCGCCTGCGTCGTAAAATAATGCCCGCCTTCACCACCACCGTGGAGAACCAAAATCATGGACCACCACCTCAAACGCGGCTCTCGTACCCCTGGTGCCTCTAATAGCACCCTCGAGCACAACATCGACACCCTCTCCAAGAAATAAGCTACCAGCATCAACCCGAACGCGAACTCCCTGGTACCTGTGGATCGACATCGATCCAACTGCGCGATCATCCATGCGTGCAGCGTAAGCCCCCATGAAAAGCGCTCACGACCCACCACCACCCTCTCCATCACCAGCAGCTGACCACCACTGATCCGTTGGGTCGCCAGTGACCCATACACACAAAGAATCATTGTTGTTATGCAACGATGCAATAGGGAATCCAGACCGCTCACACTCACTACAGTCCCCGACATGTAGTTTTCGCCTGAGCAATATCGCCCAGCGAACGCCTGCAGAGAGGTATCCCTCGACAGCACAGGCTTTGCCGGCAGCGGCGTTCCCCGGAAGGGAAGCCCAGTCAAAAAATAGATGTCCTCCACCGCAGTGAAGGGGATCTTCTCTCCTCGCACGAGGAAGCATTGAAGATCCAAACTCCACATCCGGAGTAGGAACTGGAGCAAATACTCCTGTGTCCGTATCAACGGACAGTCAAAGAAATTTAGCAACCCACAGGTTGCTAAATCCGCTCGCACCTCAGGCCCTGCATTGGCCACAACATCTCGTAACTGTGACCAGTCTCGCTCACACCACCGCACATCCATGGTCACTACTAGCCACCTACACATAGCACAAACTCCTATATCATCTTATGCAACCATCCAATGCATCAAAAAGACTCATTTTTGACCCTTTAAAACTTGCCTCAAGGGCACGGTTTCTTTACCCACAGGCGCGCACATATGCGCGCCTATTCACTACACAAGCGCGCACTTGTGCGCGCCTGTTCACTACACTGGCGCGCACATATGCACGCCTGTTCATTCCACAGGTGCGCCATCGAGCGCGCCTGTCCAAACTTATATCCATGCTCAAGAGCGCGACTGTCAACCCCTACGGCGCGCCCCTACGACACGCCTTAAATTCCTATTCACGCGCACGTATGTGCATCTATTCAATGGATAGGCGCGCACGTATGCACGCCTTCCACTGAATCACCCGCACATGTGGTCCCACATCCTATGAAAAAACCTATTAAACCCCTGTACGGCCCCCCGTACCTACCCTGCCCAAAAATTAGAAACCTATTTCTATGCAGGACGATCAGACCACTAACCTGCAACTCGCACACCATCGATCGGATACCTCATGCTCCCTGAATCACCCAATCTCCTCTGAATCTTCTCGGAAACTCACTGTAGCAGCAGGTACAAATGAGGTGGCAATGTGGGCCCTACAGCTATATATAGGCCTTTTTGCCAAACTTCCACTCACCATTCCGGGAGCCCACGGCGTCCGTTTTTCGAGCCATCTTCAGCCACGAGATCAGCATCCCGCCACCTACATCACAACTATCCCTCGGCCACTTTTCATCCTGAGCCCCCAGGGTGCCCTTTTTTTTCATACCATGGTCAGGTACGCACGCGCATTGTCACATTTATCTAATACATGCTCATATCTTAGTTTCTCTTCAGATATTGTTCACTTTGGGTATTTGGTTGTTCTGTGTGCAGGTACTTGATCATCATCCCTCAACATCATTCCTTCAGGTATATACTCAGCACTGGAATGTAGTCTCTCCCACTGTATTGCATTTACATCTCCAAGTCACACCCTCTGATATTGGCCTTTAGGATACCCATTCCCGGCTCTGCAATACTCACACCTCCAGTTGCATCTTCAGTACTGTCACTCGGTAGCATTCTCACCCACATGAGTTGTCCCATTCATAGCACCTTTTGGCACTTTTGACACTCATGCTGTTCTTCATTACCCTTTAGGGATGGGAGTCCCGATAGTCTTTCATCATGTTGCAGATCAACCACATACTTCTTCTCCTCATTTTGCTAGCTTCCCATATGGACTCCCAGATCATCGCTTCATGGTTACGTTCTTTTGACTTGCACCTCCGCAGGATCACGAACCCACCATTTCATCCACCATCAGTTTGCCCCTCTGCGAAACTATCTTCGTTTCACCTACCTCATACAGAAACTCGCCAATGGGGCCCCCACCCTTCATCAATTTTCCAAGAAATTTTCTGCCCTCCCTATGGCACTCATTTCACACTGGGGCACCCGTTTCTGTATTTGTACATCTTTCCCACATTTATTCATTTGTAAAAACACCTTTATTTTCCGTTATTTACTTTTGTCGTCAGCATTGGCGACCTGCTTTCCTTTTGGCCACATGCCACCCATGTCACCCTTGGTTGGAGCTTTCCTTCTCATTTACCCTCGCCGACATCGTCTATACCTTCAGAGTACTACCTAGATCACTTACCTATACCCTCTGAATTTGTTCACCTTGTCCCGCCTCTGGCGCAACTTATCCTCGGTCTTGGCGTCCCCCTAACACTCGACCTCGTCACACAGTTGCGACCACTGTTTGTCTCATACATTCTCCAACCAAGGGAAGTCTTGAGTCTTCCCACTTCTTGACTTCATCCATGTACCTCTACCACTTCCTCACCACAGTAGATTCCGTGAAGCCCTTTTCTTCTGGGAGTTGCGTCCCCCTTTTGTCGACATCAACATAATTTTCCAGAAGGGCGACATTATCTTGATTCTCTTTTTTCATTCAATGAGAGATCTCGGACCACACAGGGGGAAACACCATTTCTCCCTGATGTCGTTGACCCCCATAACATTCGACGCCAACACTTTCTCATGTTGCGGTGGGTCTTACTTTGCGACTATTGCAGTTATTATTATCATTTGCCGAAGACCTCTGAATGTGGTAGGGCCATCAATGCCCGCATCATTGTCGCTGCTTATTACCATAATCATTGCCTATTGTTCAGAGTATGTTCCGTTGCAGAATTGTCTTCTACCTTTATCATCATTACCACCCCCGAGGGCGCTGCAGTTGTCTACACCAACATTTCCGTCATCTTTTTTCAGAGTTACATCATACGAGCATGGGGCATGCCCGCCTCGTTTGTACACAGTTGTATATTGTTACACACCTTATGGAAGGTCGGGTTCTACCAGTTCCTTTCTTCTCCAAAGGATTGCTCTACACGGTCCCGCTCTTGCTCTCCCTTACAACATCATTATTAGTAAAAGAAACATTGATGTATTTCGGCTATACGTATTCTCCTAACCTCATCCATCAGGGGGCATCTATTATCACTGAAATTTCGTACACACATGGCGACATGAACTCCGCATCGTCAAAACAAGAATGAAGTCATTCATGGTACAGGATTAATTCCACAGCATTGCAAAAGGGTCAAAAAATATACTAAGTGACCAAAAATTGAAGGGCGCATTACAAAATCTGGGTGCGTGCACATATGCGCATAACAACAACGTACAATGTGCGCATAAGCGCACAATGCGCGACTGTTGGGCGAAAAACCCGCGCACCTGCTAAACGACGCATTTATTGAAATTGGTCGACCTCCCAACCACTAATGGATTAGCTCCCAAGCCGATTTGACACCAAATCCGAGCTCAATCCGCATGGTGGGCTGGTCAAAGACCCAATTGAGCCCTAAAGAGCCCCTTTTCACACTCCAAAGATGTTACATAATCACCCAATGCTAGGCTATAAAAAGCCATGAATAACCATCATTTTATCAAGGAATTCCATGCATTGTTATGCTACCAAGATTGTTAAGGACTCATTCTTTGACAAGAACAGATAGGCATCATTTCACAAGGGCTATCCACCTCTCTCTTGAGTGGATAAGCTAGGAGTTCTTTCACCCACATGTTCATCTTTTCATTGTAAGGAGAGCAAGCTTGTGAGGGCCTCAAGAGCCTTCCATTGGAGGAAGAAGGGACCCAAGTCCCCTTTCTTCATTGTGCCTTTGGATTTCATCAATAGATCAGCTTATACATTGGTGATATTGGTCCATTTGTATTTATTTTTCATTTTTTCATATGCTCATAGTTTTAGTTTGTTTTAATTTAATTCTTGTTTATAACTTTGTAGTTTTTGTTTCTAACCTTTCCTTTTACAGCTGTCATGCCTAGCAGAGCCCAACCGGGCATGTAAGCACCCTTTATTTTCTCATCAAGTGACGAATTGGGTGCAAACAGATTGGCGACCATACTGGGGAGTTGGTATCAATTCCTCCCTCATTTGGGTTTATTTTGCTTTCCTTTTGCTTTCATTAACCTGCAGGTTCACAAACCGGCCTCAGCCGACCTGCTAACCAATCAATTCACAAGAAATTGGAGAGAAATCCATCCGGATTTTTCTTCTCGGACTTTTGATAAAGGCGCGTGGGTATTCCACCCCACAGGCGTGCGTCGGGCACGCATGCACTTTTTCAGAAGTTTCTTCTGGCGCGCATGCGCTTTATTCCTTAATTATGTCAGCGCACGGGCCCCATATGCACCTCTGTCTACACTATAAGCCGTGCATCTGCACTAAATTTTTCACATTGTAAGGTCTTGAATGTGGGGAAAATCATTTTCCTTCTTAAGAATGATGATATGCATGCTCTAAATACTGCACCACTTAGACCCCTCAACTTATAAAGGGGATAATCAAACAAACATAGGCACTTAGGTGGATACAAATCATTTTCCCTTATTTTCTTTTTGCCACGTGGATGGCTTGCTTT
>ML779537.1:562937-573093 GCA_009831015.1 Picea engelmannii
AGGGAGATACCCATGAAGGGTCGAAGGCCGAGGTCCGGTTGTTCTGTGCATCCCCCCTTGAGGCACCCACCTCTTGGACGGGATCCATCCCGTGACCCATTTCTTAGGCCGAAAATCTAAATGCCGCACTTGGACCGAGGTACCTAGTAACGAACTGTAGGACATCTACCCAGGTGGCAATTGTGGGCTGCAATTGCACCTTGATTGGATTTTGTGTGGCTATTGGGAAGTATCGCCAGCTCTTTCGGGATATTTCCCCCTCTACCCCTCATTATAACCAGTTATTTCATCCTTCAATAGTGTCTCTTCCGGTGACTTCAGACCCCACTGTTGAGAGCTATTGGAAGGTCCAGTGCTATTTAAGAGGAAGGAAATTACGTCTGCTAGGACACGAGCATTTTCTTTCTTTTGATTCCCCCACGCAGACAAAACCCTCTTACCCACATATATGTTTCTTTCTCATTTATGTATGATGCACACATGATTACAGTTTGACTTTGATATATATATTGTGTAGACAATTACAGCAAAGGCTCTTGTTTCTATATTTCTCTCACCACTTGTTGCACACATTTCACACAATTAGTCTAACATCATTGGGGAACCACAGAACCCCCGTTGTTCACGACGCTTGCTCAACCTTCCTCCTATCTTAGGGGGAGTATCTGGTCATACTCATTCATCGGTACCTCCTTCACACACTCCTGTGAGTGCTACCATCTTAGGATCAACTTTGCTTGGTTCTACCTTACTTGGGTCCAATTCCCAAGGTCACACAGTCAGTCGCTCTCCTTTGCACGGAAGCGGGGGACCCACTTCCTCTCAAGGAGGGAGCACCAACCCACCTAGTCCCCATCAAGGGTCGGGTTCACAACACACCATGGCTGGAACTAACATTCCTACCCCACTACAGATGCCATACTTGGCCTGTCTCAACATACCGAATCTCACCAAGCTCACTAATGATCCTATATTGCATGATCCCACATGGCCTGCAATGCCAACAAAACTTCCTTCATACATTCAAAGTTTGAAGGAAAGGTGGGGGATGACCCTGCCAACCATGTCATGACTTTTCATCTATGGTGCTCTTCTAATAGCATTATAGATGATTCCGTCAGACTGCGATTATTTCAACGCACACTTACTGGCCCATCAGCCAAATGGGCCAAAGCATTCTTAACTTTCTTCCAATTACCCATCCGCCATGACAACGGTCTTGAACTACTGTCCAATTTCAAACAGACCTCAGCCACTCACATCGCTGACCACATTCATGAGTGGCGTAGGCGACGTAGTTTGTGTAAAGCAGAAACCACCAAGGAATAGTTCCTTGATTGGTTTCTTCAATCACTTGTCGCACTCCTTGGCAAATATGTCGCTTCCACCTTCCCTCAGTCTGAAGAGGAAGCCATTAGTAAGGCCCAACAATATGACCTTATCTATGCACAGTCAGGATTCCTATACACAATACTCCCTGATCTTCCAAAACCTATGTCATTTGGCCAAGACAAACCTGGGATGTCGCATTCAGCAGATGGACTAATAGGTACCACCACACACCATGGTCCACAACCCCAACCACCACCGATGTATGGAACACCTCAATACCTGCCAGCCTATGGGGGCACTCCTTACTTCCCCCCACCCCCTTATCAACATTTGTATCCTGCTGTTATGCCTCCACCCATCAGTGGACCACCACCGGAACCCCCCATACATCCACCTATTCCTCCAAATAGTGGTACTCCCTCAACATCCGCTTATAGTACTGGTGAAAGCACATAGCCTTCCTATGTACCTTATGGATCGGCGCCACCACAAAATCCTTATTTTCTGTTTCCCGGTCCTCCACAACCCATAGCTCCCCCACACCCACATGCGGGGGTAAATTTTGTTCAACCGTCGGCTGCTCAACAATACCAAAATTTTGAACAATTGAACACAGCCAACCCTTCAAACAATGCTAAGAAAAAAGGACGGAATAGAAATAACAACAACCTGGGTCAAGGAGGGAATCAACCCCTACAACATCCACCCACTGGGGGCAACCCGAAGCAAGGGAACCAAAACCCTCAGGGGGGCAATAACAACAAACACCAAGGATGAAATACTGTTAAAACCATCCACCCTTGTGCTCTTTGTGGCGTGTATAGTCATTACACTCACCATTTCCCCCAGATCGTTGATTTCAAAAGGTTGAAAGACTCTGGGAGCCTTCCCCCCTCCCCAACGCAACCTGCCCCTCAGCAGGCACAACAACAATACGCGCAACAACCGCCTCCCACCGTACTGCAAAATCCTATCCCACATCAAGGTGTCATAAACACCCAACAATACATGCAGCATCCCCCACCTTAGGTGGGCCAATACCATAACCCCAACAATCCAGTAGAGCGAACAATTCTCCTCACCAGTGAGGAAGAAATTCTTTTGCAAACACGCAATCGTCAGTATTCTACAACAGCTGAGTCTACTCCCATCTCTTCAGAGACAAACCCTACACTAATGGGACCCTCGTTGATGATACCTCACCCTTCTACCGAACCACCATTATGCATCCCTCGCATCCCCTTGCGTAGGAATGTTGACAATCCGCAGGCTAGGGCAGCACATAACTATAGCTTGGTAGATGACTTAGCACAATCCCCGGCTGCCATGTCAGTTTTGGAAGTCCTCCAGACTTGTCCAACGCAACGGAAATCACTACTTTTCGCCTTGGGGGAAGTCGACCCTGCCGATACTTGACTCATTACTTTTGACCTTGATAGCTACGAACCTCGTCTCCCCGCCGCCATCACTATTCAAGTACCAGTAAAAATACGGAACATCATTGTCCATCGGTGTATCATCGATGAAGGAGCATCTACATGCATCATGTCCAAAACAGTATGGCAGAAACTTGGTTCCCCAGAACTCATACTATCCTCCATCACATTACGGGCTTATGATGGAAGACCATCATCTCCTGAAGGGCTCTTCCAAAATGTCCCCGTGGAACTCGGGGGAAAAACTATTCTCATTGACATTGAAGTTATCGACGCTCAACTTGATTACAATATCTTGTTCGGACGTAGCTACATGTATGCTATGAAGGCATTGGCATCATCATTCTTTAGGACCATCATGTTCCCCCACAACGGAAAGATTGTGACCATCGACCAAGTCTCACATTATGAGCCAAACCCATCTACCAATCTCGATAACATTCTTCCTCTCGTTCACACCAAAAAAGACGCATATCCGCTCGTTGAGATGGGGCCTTGGATTTTCAAAGATCCATCCTTGTTAGGGACATACCATGGAGCACCACCACTTCTTCCCCCTAATCAAGGATGCGTCATCTCCTCTAAAGAAAATCACACAGAGGATGCTCATCCTCCTCAAGAGGCTTCAGTCATTCCTGATGTCTCAACAGTCGCAACATCACTCTCACAGGAGCCTCCTGCAAACTCGTCGACCGCCGCAGTCCATGACTCCACACCTCCTCAGGGGCCTACTCCCATTTGGGAGACAGTCCCCTGACCCCTCACTCAAACTCCCTTATTTTACCCTCCACCCAGTATAGAAGCATTCCAGGTAGCCGCAACACTCACACTACCCAATATGGTGTTAGCAATCCTAGTGTGGTATTTACACCCACCTGAGATGGTCCCTCGCCCACAGCAAGGAATCCCCATGATGATTCTTGTACTCACTCCCACTACCCCCACTACCCCCATACTCCCTACCCCCCCTGCTACCGCTGGGGGCAGGAGAAAGAAGAAGGAGCCCACAACTCCACTTCCTCCGTGCATCCCACCACCTTGCACGTTGTGTGACAAAGAGGGTCACCAAACCAACAACTTCCCATCACTACCCGAATTACGGAATTTGATTTCCCCCAATCCAACCCCCACATCGCCCATTACTACTGACACTCAACTTACCAGTAGTAAAGGGTTGAGGACCAAATTCGCGTGTGCCATCTGTTCTGAGTATGGCCATTACACGCATCATTGTCTAGCACTGCCACGTTTTCGACAGGCATTAGCTATCATATGCCAGGATTTTCAGAACAACGCATGCCCTGCCACGTCCTCCACAACAAATATCACTGACATTCGTTATGTCACTACTTCAGTCAATGAACGCATGAAATTCCCTTTCTCTCTTTCCGATTCATCGGCACATTTTACATTCCAGTGTCCTATAATCCTCGCATACAGGCAACGTCAATTAGCCCTGCATCACCAACTCGTAGCGGCGATGATTGCCATTACCCTGCCACTCGAGGATTCCCATGTCATTTCACCAGAACCCGAAGCACTCCCAACGCCTCCTTGGTTCCTAGACGGCGTACCTGAGGATTCACCCCGTAACCCTCCCAACTCTCCTGCTCATTCCCATGCAAAGATTCTCCATCCAACTACCATGGGTACCCTTCAGTACTTTAACATATGGTTCATGATGAGTGAACCCTCATCATCTACTCATACTACTCTCATTGTTCCCCCAAGAGGGGGCAACCACCCTAGAGCCGAGATCACTCCTTACGACCCCTTATATTCCGGTCGTTTCCAAAATGACGAGGAAATACTGGAAGAGCTACAACACCCAAACTCTCCCTGGGATGCACTACATCATCATGCACTCTTCCTTCCATAGGAAGCCCTCATGCCTCCTAACCAAAACCCCATTTACGCGGTCGAGACCAAAGATTTTATCCCATCCGGGCCTATCGATTGGTTCATCAATCCCATTCCTGCCCCTGACGCCTTTGAAGAAGGTAATCTGGCTAACATTTCCCCCACCATCAAAATCGACATTTCCATTAAAGATGGTGTTGTCGAAGGAATCATCATCGAAGCTGCGTGCACTCCTCAGGAAGTCGCCGCATATAAATCCCTCTTCCAGGAATATCGGGATATTTTCTCCTGGTCATACACCGAGATGCCCGGCCTAGACCCATCTATTGTTTAACATCGCATCGACACCTGGCCCGACATCACACCAGTTCTCCAGAAATAGCGACCACTACACCCATCTAAGGCCGTGGCTATCCAAGCCGAAATCGACAAATTACGAATGGCCGGATTTATTTATCCCATCGCTTACACTTCATGGGTTTCCAACGTTGTACCCGTCAACAAGAAACAGGGAACCATTCGCGTTTGCACCGAATTTTGCGATCTCAATAATGCATGTCCAAAAGACAATTTTCCAACTCCTTTCATCGATCAAATTATCGACGACTGCGCCAGCCATGAGGCTCTCTCCTTCATGGATGGATTCTCTGGCTATAACCAAATGCAGATTCACCCAGCAGATCAATATAAAACCGCATTCATTACCCCATGGGGTACGTTTGCATACCGTGTCATGCCCTTCGGCCCAGAAAACATCGGCGCAACTTTCCAGCAGACCATGACATACATCTTTCATGATCTAGCTGCAATCATCCTCACCTACTTGGACAACCTCACAGCTCGATCCAAGAAACGCACCCAACATCTCGATGATTTACGAATCATCTTTCAACGGTGTCTTCACTACAACATCCGCTTGAACCCTCTCAAGTGTGTGTTCCGTGTCACCACAGGGCGCCTCCTTGGTTTTATCGTTTCCCAAAGCGGTATTATCGTGGACCCCCATAAAGTCAAAGCCATCACCGAAATTCCACCTCCTCAGAATTTAGGACAACTACAGAACCTACAGGGCAAAGCTAACTTTATTCGACACTTTGTTCCTGATTACGCCATCCGCGCACATGTCTCCCTTCGTTTACTACGTCATGACATCCCTTTTCACTGGGACGACCATGCCCAATAGTCGTTTGACGATCTTAAAGCAACGCTTTCAAATGCACCTTTAATCAGTGCACCTGACCATAATCGCGACTACATTCTCTACGTATCAGCATCAGCTATATCAGTATCCGGCGTCCTCGTCCAGCTCGAAGATGACAATCGTGAACACGTCATTTACTAAATCAGTAAGAACCTCTCATGGCCACCCTTGAAGTACAAACACGAAGATAAACTCGCTCTTTCCGTTGTCCTCACAGTCCAGAAACTGCGCCACTACATTCTGCTTCGCACCACCAAGGTCGTCGCAGATTCCAACCCTATGCAATACTTACTCAGCCGTCGCCAAGTTAATGGAAAATTTGCTCAATGGATCATTATCCTTCAGGAATACGAACTTGAGTTCTCAACAGAGCAAGAAAGAGCAACAAAAATAAGTTTTGATGGAAAACGCAAAGCCAACCAAGCAACAACGGTTGCAACAGAACTAGAAATTGTGAAAGCCGAGAAGGAAGACATAACCCAACCTATATATAGGGTTGCACATAATTGTAAAAGGGTTGGTCAGTTGATTACGACATGATTTCGATTTGATTGTTGGGATTTTAGCCAAGTCGAATCTTAAGTCTATAAGGAATTTGATCTATCAGTTTGAGAATTGGAGCTCCACGACATGAGTCTAGAATCAAGAGTTTTTACAACGCACTACTGTGTAATTCTAAGTCTGTAATCAGAGAAATATTTTGAAGATAATATGAAGAAGGACCTAAATTTTCAAATATGATGTGTCTCTGTGTGTTTTTCCTTATGCATTATAGTTCTTCCTTTTGGGTTATAATTTATACTTGATGGTTTTGTGTTTAGATGCTTGTTCTTAACATAAGTAGGTTCGATTCTTGCATACATGAGATTCAACATTTTTTATGTCTCTTGCGCAATATCAAGAATGAGTCCTGAAGGCTCTATGGATCCTTTTAAGTCTTTTCCCTACCCTTCCCTATCTATCTGTCTCGACAACACCACAGGTGAGACTTCTTCTCTTCGGTGGAGATGAAAATTCCAACGCTCTATACTACACGGTACCTTTCGTTGGTAAAATGAGAAGGACCATGGTCTAACCAAACTTGTGCCAACAAAATGGTTCTATTTTTGGGACCTACATTAAAAGGGAACCTATAGGGAGGATTCTTCCATGGATCCATAGATCTGGTATTGATCAATGGTGGGAAAGAAACTGTGAATCCTTCATATGGAAAGAAGCGGAACTGAGGAGAAGATCGGTGGAAAACACTCGCGAAGCAATCTTTTTACTCAGAAAGATCGAGCAACCAGTAGGAGATTTGGTGGGTTAAATTTTTGGAAGAATATTTCCATTGGATAAAGAGGCTCCAAGAAGCTCGAGAGTTCCAAGGATGAGCCAAGAGAATCTGTGCATAGGACACAGAAAATCTAGAAGCACTTTAGAGGTTGTATTGTCCAGTCACGCGAGAAGTTGATTTATGGGTCAAGACCACATTATAAGGGTATATCATCGAATTTTCAGCTGAGAACCACCAATATTTCTCGTGAGTAGAGGCAATTTTAAATAAAGACACAAGGGGAAGGATGTTGAGATAAATCCCCTTGTATATTAAGGTTTTCTTGATGGAAGAGGGGATGTTGACTACGTACCTAATTGATATGGAAGCGTAAACACCCTTGCTTGAGGTAGGGAAAGGCAGGGTGAGAGTCATGGCATGAGAGATGGGAAGGGTTCTTTGATAAATGGGNGGGGGGGGGGGAGGGAATAGAAAGAAACGGATTCGAGAGACACTCGAGCCTTGAGGAGAGTCGCCATAGTTGAGAAGTGGTGGCATGGCAAGATCAAGAAAGCAGCAAGCTAATATGAGAAGTTGAGGAAAGAAGGTGGATTAGGAGAGGTAGAGGAAAGACAGAGGGCAGAATTGAAAAATATGAGAAGACAGGAATGACTAACGAGTCAAATATTAAATGAGAGAGAAGCGGATAGGGAAAGAAGTCCCCAGGAGGTGGGAAAAGAAGGAGAAGGTGTAGACATAAGAGAGGATGAAGTTGACATGAATCTTTGAGAAGAAAGAGAAGATTCAGCCCTGATAACAGGAGAGATTGGGAATCCGGTTGAAAATATCATCCCAGTGGAAGAAAATGAGATCCCCTAGATCAAAGAAAATCATCCTGAAGCTAGTGGTTCCAGCCCCAAATCACCCATACCCCAAGTGTATTTATACAAGTAGTAAGTTCGATACTACCTTCTCATGCTAGTTCTATTCCAGTACAATTAATTAGTTAGTCACAACCAGAAAGTACAAGTATAGGGAGGATATTAAGATCCCCCGGTAGATCGTAAGAAGGACCGTTAGGATTCATGTTGATAGGAATAACAAGATAAATAATGGATGGCCATGCGAGAGGTTCGATTTCCCGATACCCAAAATTTTGGGCTAAGGGCAATGAAGATGTTGAGCAACATTGTTTCTTGTGTGAAGCAATCTGGAGATCCAGAGGGATTCTGGATGCGAATAAGTTGGTCGAGTTCCAGACTACCTTGAGAGGTTGTTCTATCAAGTGGTACATGAATATCATTGAGTCGTGAGTTCCAGGAATGCAAGGTCAAGAATTCACACTTGGGCAGGTATGGACAAGGTTCATAGTAGAGTTCAAACAACCTCAGTCAGAACAACAGGCTCTATCTGAGTTCTGTGAGATCCAATAGAAGGAAGATTAATCATCCTGGGAATACAACCAAAATTTTAAAGATGCCATAGGAAGGTTGGCACATCTAATCTATGAAGAACATCAAAGGGAGTGGTACATTCAAGGGTTGCTTCTCTTGGATTACTGAGAAGGGGGTGAATCACTAATAGTGCAATAATAATTCTTTTTAACCAAATAATCCAAGTGTTATATCAATTTAGAATTATTATCCAATAATGAGCAATAAGAAATGAAAAATCACACACATACACAGTACACCAATGTTTTATGTGGAAACCCGAAACGGGAGAAACCCACATAATGTTTTTTCTTATATGTCTTGAAGAATTACATTCATTGGAAGCACCAACTTCCTTTGTTTTCCAGTTACAACTGGAAGGAGGATCCAACCCCTAGTTCCTCAGGCTACAAACTGAGGGAAGCTCCAACTCCCCAATTCTCTGGCTACAACTAGAAGGAGGCTACAACCCCCTATGTTCTTCGGCTACAAACGGAAGGTGGCTACAACCACCTGTCCTTGCCTCGTCCAATGACCCTGAAGTATAAGTAGAATGATGGAACCACTGCCATAGTATCACTGTGAGATATACCATTGTACAATTGTATCAACCTGTACCACTGACCTATATCCAACCTATACAACAACCATGTAATCAATATGTACATCTATCAACAAAAATACAACAGGTACGCTACCTGTAGTGTTGCAGCCCATGTATGTACACACCCTATATGTTATGCAACCCGCATATGTACACCACCTAGTTGTTATGTATATTACGTATGCCTTCTAAAAACTAGGGTTTCTTTTTTCTTGAAAATTTCTAACCCTCTATAACTTCTTTCACATATATTTGTAACCTATCACTGTATCCAAACTATAATTGTACCCTATGCATGGATCCTCATACATAACCTTTACTCAAGGAAAATATGTCTCTCTCTAGACATGCACCACATAGGTGTTAGTAATCATAAACAAGTATAATATCTCTCACATGAACTTAGTCATCAAACCCTTTCTGATATTCAACCTCTCAATACATCAACTACTAGAAAAATACAAGATCTCAACCATGTACCATCAAAACCCTTAGCCATATGCCAAGAAATACAAGATGTGCCTCACAAGAAGTATCAATGATGAAGATATCAACACTACATTTATGTAGATCTGACTTATACAAAAGATCCCATGTAGCCACTAGTCTCTCTAGGGAGAATACTCAAATCTCCATTACCATTCCTCATGCATACATCAAAATCCAACTATTCATAGAAATAAGACATAACTTTTGAACCAATGGATGGATTTGATGTATCTTATCACTTTAGACCTTCCTAGGAGATAGATCTCAAAATCTAGAAACTCTGCATCTTCATCATCTCAAGTTTCCATGACTTTATCAACATGTACTCACCCTATACACAACCCACCTACGTACGTATGCACCCTATACACAGACATCCCGCGTATATGTATGCACCCTATACATTGTTAGGATATTTAGACACTTAGGAGTTAGTTAAGATCTACTTGGTCTAATATGTCGTTAGGTAAAAGTGTGTTTCTTTAGTATGCATTAGTATGCATTTGTAGTTAGGAAATCCGACGGTCGCGATATGTTCCCGACATA
>ML779537.1:578372-618000 GCA_009831015.1 Picea engelmannii
TGCTCCAAGTGGCCGCGTTGGCTGGGGCTGTGGATGTTTCCCCGTAGGGGTTTTACCACGTGAAAACATCGGTGTGTTGATCTTTGATCTGGTTATGTGAGTGGTTACTGAAGGTGTTCGTCCTCTGTTGGAATACCTGTGTTTTCGAACATACATATCCAACCCACATATGTACGCACCCTATTCACAGACAACCCGCATACATGTACTCACCCTATACTCAGACAGCCCGCGTATGCCTAAGAAAATAGGTTTTTTTGTATTTGTTGTAATTCTGAGAAATTCGTCGTCAACCCTTTGTGTTACCTTAGACGTTCGCCACTTACAATGTATCCACAAGTATTTGCAATAATATTTACACAAGAAAATAGATATACAATATGTACAAGTGTGTCCTTAATGAGTGAGCTTTGCCTCTTATTTATATCTTCATGTAGCCTTACATTTTCCTTATTTTAGGGCTTCTCCATTTAAAATAATTTCATTTGCAAGACACTTTGACTCTTGGGGGATTCTATAAGACTCATGAGGGTTCTCTAATTTCATATGGTCATAACTCTCTAAAAGTGAGGAGTTATGTGACATTCCACATACCATCGTAAATGGCATGACAAGCACTATGCATCTAGGATAGTTTCACTGACAAATTCACTATCCTTCATATCATTATTCCACAATTAAGCATGGGTTCTCTAACTATAATTCTAGGATAACTCAATCTGTAAAGCACCTTCCCGTGAGGGCTTTCACCGTAAGGGGAACACTTTGGATTTCATCCATCTGTACTTCTTATCAACCATGACAAGACAATAATGAGTCATCTTTACATCAAACAAACTTGGGTGCATTATCCAAACCTTTGTTCTACTGGGCTTTCTTCAAGGGTTGAAATCAATGAAAACCAACCTTAATCAACAATCTCTCCCTTTGGCATTGATGACAACACTCTGATGAAATATTGAAATCATATCACTCATGCTCCCCTTGGAACCATGCCTCTATCCTTTGCATCTGATAAATATACTCCCCCTGGAACCATGCCTTTGTCCTCTGCATCTGATAAATATCTCCCCCTTTGTCATCAATGGAAAAGGTATCTTTCCATCCGGGGCTTCTCCCCCTGACTGAACTATCCTCTTATGGTGCTTCCTCGTGTACATCTAAGACATATAAGATAAGCATTCAAAAAATCATTCATTTTGGAGTAGAAATAACTCCAAGTCTCTGAAAAAGATATTCAAAGGGTTCCTGTGGAAGTGGTTTTGTAAAGATGTCTTCCACTTGTTATTTTGTGCCCACATACTCAAATCTAATGTTCGTTTCTACAACCTTCTCCCGTATAAAGTGATACTTGATTAGAATGTGCTTCATCTTGGAGTGCATCACCAGGTTCTTTGAGATACTGATGGAGCTTTTATTATCACAATAGATTGTAATGGGATCATCATACTCAACCTGTATATCTGTCAGAGTTTGTTTCATCGAAAGAACTTGTGTAAAACATGATGTTGTTACAATATACTCCGCCTCAGCTGTAGATAAAGATACTGATGATTTTTTCTTGCTTATCCATGATACTAAACACTCACCTAAGTAGAATGTTGCTCCACTAGTGCTTCATCGGTCATCAATATAACCTACTTTTTGATGGGTCCTAAATCCCTTGATTCAACAGTAGGAACCAAACCTACCACCAAGGCCCAATTAGACTCTACAACGTTTAAAATAGAATGGTTCTACAGATATTGCGATTTGGACAATTTATCGATGGGATTTTGTGTTTTCTTGTGTATGCTCTTCCTTCAGTTAGGAATGTTTTCTTCTGTACTTTCTCTTGGGTGGGGCTCATATGAGAGATGCAAGACAGTATAAACCAGCTTGACAAACAACATGATTAATTTTTAACTATTGGGGAAGAGGTTAAGATTGGGAAAACCTGCTGCTCAACATGTAGACAATTACTCTATACCACAAGCCTAGTACTAATACATTAACCATGTGAGAATCCAATTATTGTATGAGAAACCAACTATCATAAGTAAAGCACATATGTAATGAGATAATGGAAAGAAAAATAATTCATATACCATAACCATGCATCACATAATAACACAACTATTTATCTTCATCATTAAAGCAAAGAACATCAAGACATTGTACCAGATAACTTGACAATAGAATTAATTTCTCTTACTCGTTACTGCATCATTCATGAAACAGGATAGGAAGTAGTTATTCTCCAAGTCCAATCACATGCATCTGATGAAAATAGCTTGCCTTTGGTCCAGAAGGACTCCTCAATTCATAGCAGTCTCAAAACAAATCTTAACAACCAAAAAAAAAAAAAAAAGAGTTCTTTCAACAACTATCGACCTTTTTCTAATTGGCCAGTGTATTTATTTATAATATAAAGTTTTAACTGAAACTAACGACTAAGTGCAGTTTAAACAAAACAAAAATTGCCACGTGGCATTTATATTCTAACAACTTCTTCAACAGTCATCCTAAGATACTTCTTGGAAAAGGTGACTTCTCTCATATTCAATCACACTGACAAACAATTCTTCACAAGTTTGGGCCCATGGAAATCTGTGTTGTTCCATCGGGGCTGCATATATTCCCCTGATGTCCATTGCATGTGCTCGGTACTTTGATAAACTGGATTTCAACTGTTGTAGCATGATTCGGGCTCTAATAGTATGTTCTGCGAATTGTTGCACTTTCCTTAGCCTCGCATCGGCTATCTTTGTGAACTCTTCAGTCCATCGTGCATCTTGTTCGGAATGTTTCTTTACCACATTGCTCAAGTTGATGAAATTATCGGGGGTACTGGACTTGGGGAGCCTAACATCCTTCATTATTTTTTTAATTTTATCCCAGTGCTTCTTACACCTGGTCCATTGTTATTGGATCTCTCGATGTGTGTCGCGAGACATCTTAGCCCAGTACTCAGCTGATCGCTTCATGCGATTAATACTACTTTTGCCTATCATATGAATGCCATGTTTTTCCTTATCTCAGCCTTGTTGGACTCCTTCAATGTACTCAAGTCTTTCTACCACTTGTTGCACCCTTTCATACCATCGCTCCATCTCCTTGCATGTTGCGAATGTCATGAGAGTGTCCTCCTGGAACTCAACTATGTTTTCAGTTAGCAAGTGTCTTTCCTTATTGAACTTGTTGTAAACTCTTGTGAACTCACGTTTCATATACACAACGTTCTACGTGGTGCCTTTGTAGTATTTGGAAATATGGTTCAAGTGCTCGAGCTTCTTTAGGGCGACGACTATTTCTTTTTTGTCCCTCTTGGCTTTGTCGAAGGTGGCATTTGAGAGGGCTTTTCCTACACTGATCAGTTATGACATTCGGGTGTTTGTTGTGTTGATCAAATTCTCCTCTATAGTAACTAAGATGGAGTGATCCAACGAGATGATTCTTTTCTTTGTAGTCCTTTGAACAATGGCCTTTCTCTTTTGATCTTAGTAGATCGCATAGATATCCGCTACCTTGTCTATTGGATCTAGTATCTGTTGATTGCCCCATGTTAGCTTGTTTCCCAAACTATTGGTGGTGTATATTTGTTCAAGATTGGGCTCTTGAACTTCCTCACTGTGCCTTGTGGGTATGACTTCTACTTGTCTCTTGTCGGGGATTTGAGTATTGGGAAACATGGAAGTGTCGGGTATAGACTCGTTACTTATTTTCTCATAGATCAGAGAACTGCTAATTTCCTTTTGCCGGGATCCTTTCTTTGTCTCCTCTGCTTCAAGATCATCATTCAGATATGCTTCAGTTTCTGATTCAATGGTTTCTTTGTGTCGAGGCCTCTTTTAGCTTCTATTTCCTTTAGTGAGACCTCCTTGTCTTGAACTTTGGGCTCAGGGGAGGGAAATTTCTCGGGATATTTTTCCTCTTGGACATGCATAGGGGAGTCATGATATGGTTCCAGGATTTTTTCGTCATGATATATATGTATAATTTTGCTGAGGGGATTAGGTGCTCGTGTTTTTATTGATACCCAACCTCTCTTTGTTTGACTTGTCCTATCCATAGGGGAGTTTACCGGTGATGTTGTGGATCCAGTGTTGCCTAAGTCGTCATTGTTCCCAAGGTCTGTGAAATCAAGGCCACTCGAATCCATCGGGCTTCTTTCTCGGGTACCAGTTGGAAGCACGGGTGTTATGATAAGGTAAGGATCATCCTGCATCTATTTCATTAGTAGTTGTATTTCCTGGTACAAAAGTGCACCCATCCCCTATGCAGCTTAAACTTCAGGTAAATCCTAGATTTATAAAGGGGATTCTTGATAAACTGTCGTCACCTTGATGCCCTCTTAGGTATCACCTATTCCTTTTCCCGATTCATATGCTATGGTTCCTTCTCAGGCCCTTAGAATTTCTTGAGTTTTCTGCTCCAAAGATGTCTCTTTCTCTTCCCAACTGTTGTGGTGGGAAATCCCCCTACGGACTAGCACTTAGGGTCATATTATGCATGCAGATAAGATCGAAAGAATCCTACTTTCTACCGTCGTCCTAGACCTAATCCCCATTTCTTTTAAGAAAATACATGGTTAAATGAAAATAGCTTGTTCCAGATGTTCGATGTCGATCCTTCTTCACTCTTGATCACTTGCTAGTAGATATTCTCCCAAGACCAAACTACGTACAAAAAAAGAAACAAACTCTACATGCATTTGTTCTACAAATTAATGGGTTAGAGATTCAAACATATATTCACTAAACTATGAAGAACTCATATAGTGGGAAGGGAAAATAATTTTTTTATTATTAACTTTAATGAATCAACTTACAATGTCGAGACTGGCCATTGGTCCACGAACCTAATCCTGGGCTCCTCTTCAAATGTCCTCCAACCTCTTTGCTTTGCATCTCTCTTTGCACAAGGATGGCTAAAGGGTTGGGACAATGGGAATGTGCAATTGGGTAGAGTTTCTTTACTCTTATTCTCCTTCTCAAAATAGGGCCCCTAACCCTTCTTTTATAGGCTAGAAGAAGCTAGGTATTTGGACGAACACTCGACCATGCATGGCCAGAAGATTCAGTTAACTCACCCAAAGATGTGTGTTTCATTGGAAAATTTCCTTTTTTCATGCTTTTGTAGGTACACGCGGGCTATTTTAGGTCAGCTAGTGTGTAGACACGTGCATTAATGGATTAGGGCACGTGGGCCCTTATAAAAGAGGTTTTTTAAAGAGTTGTTTAGCAGTGCTTTGGAAAAGAAGGGATATGAGATGGAGTGATGCCAGGTAAGCATGTATGGTGCAAATTAGGTTTATAACATATGCCCCCTAATGTGTGAGGTCAGAAGAGCATCTGATGGCTGAAATACATTACCAATATTTATTGATGTGCCGAACAAGTAAACCCAGGGACCAGGAACCGGGAGGCGTCGTCTACAAAATAACAAATGTCTTACCGAGGCGGGCATACCCATGCTCGGGATAGAATAGAATCATGGCTACCAATCAAATACAATGTATATCCATGTCAAGTAACTATATAAAGTGTAGCCGGAAATAATACACAGTGGAGCTACATATCGAAATAAAAAAGATATACTTATAAAGTATCCATCTTCTAGAAGCTGATATGGCCTGATGGCTAGAGATGAGGTCTTCAGAGCTCGAGAAACAACTTCAAAATCTTCTTAACTTTGGTAGGAGTGTACTATGAGTGTATGACTTCACTACCCAGAGGTCTTCGATGGCTCATCAGTCATGGACTAGAGAATCTTGATGATCAGACTAAAGGCTTCATTGATTTCAAACAAAGACTTGATTGGACGTTCAGGATGGCCGGGCATGAGGGAAAGAGAAAAATTGCAGTGGGGTCGACTCAGGCTTGGTAGAAACTTCCCTTGGACAACAACACGAAAAATGATGAGACTTAGGCAGCATGGCATTAATCATAAGTTTACGAAGAAGGAGGCAATGCAAACTCTCCATATGTTTGGAAGAATAACCAAATGGAGGAGGACACAACTCTATGTAGTGATAAAAACTTCCTAAGGTCGTATTACATCCCATAGTTTGACGAACAAACAGATAGATGTGCTTTATCAAAGGGCGACTCATTATGCTTCCAATAAAGAAAATACTTTTCCCTTCCTCTTTTGGGGGTATATTTGATTTTTTTGTCTTTTTCAATGATTTTGGAAAAACAAATAAAGGAATTTTATGTTACAATGGAGGAACGAGTGTTACAAATATACAAGTTCAAGGCGCAAGGACAAGAATAATGTTTAGAATAATGATACTCGGGAAAAATCCCCCGGGGGCCAAGGGTGTTAAGATGCAGAAGCAAAGTGCTACAAGGCTGGCGTATAAGGTATGCAAACACGGTTAACAAAACACACAATGGTAACTTCCTTCGATGTAAGTTTAATGAGCCCAGAGAAGGTAAGCTCAGTGGTTTTTCATATTTAGAGAGTCTGAAAAAACATAAAATGAGACTCCATTGGGGTACCTTTTTCGAAGATAGTCTAGTTGGTTCAAAAAATGGGTAAACTAGCACCGACAAGATGTCTATTCAAAACCATTTTAACAAGTGTGATAAGGAAAAGATCACTCGACCATTTTTTCATTTTTAAGGAGTCTAAAAAAAGATTAACTATGGACTCCATTAGGAATGTTCTTCTGGACCAATTTAACGAGTGTGAAAGAATAAGGTCACTCGGTGATATTTTCAATTTTAGGGAGTCTAAAAAGAGCTTAACTATGGACTCTGTGGGGGTTCCTTTTTCGTAAGTTTAGTCCCTTAGGCTCGAAAAAGGGGTAAAATTATACCTGAGAGTACTCTTCTAGAGAACTGAAGTTCCATAGAGTATACCTTTGTTCGTACAGTTGACCTTCTGGACCGAAAAAGGGGTAAACTACCGCTGGAAAGACTTGATGTCAAATTTCAGTTTAACGAGTGTGAAAGGCCACAAGATCACTCGATAATCATTTCATGTTTAGAGGGTCTGAAAATATATTAAAAGAAGACCAGTTATATCTTTTGGGAGTCCTGAGGGTCAGGTCAAGAGCGAAAAAGAGTCGTGCAATTGAGGCTCAAACTCGTAATCAGGAAACACTACAAGGACTCCCGAGCCTACAGTGATTAGAGACAACATGGATACCATAATACAACCAGGATCTACTTAGGGCATCCATGTTCTAGTAAGCTCTGCCACCAAGTCGTGACACTTCTAAAGTAGCTACAATGCTTCTGTGTTGCAACCTGATGGGATCGATCCTATGGAAAAGGAAAAAGACAACGAGATGCAAAAGTCAGGGTAGAAACCTAACCTACATGCTCAAGTTGATCCTTGGAAAATAATTTCACAGATCATAAAAAATTACCCAAAACTCCAAAAATCTGTCTCGATACCCGATCATATCCCTCCCATGCAACTCTTGAATCACTCTAAATGGTTTTTGTTTTAAAGAAAATGATAAGCGAGGCCAAAAAAGTGACAAAAAGAGGCCAAAAAGTCTATAAATAGAAGCTGGAAGCTCATTATCACTATTGCTGATTTGGAAATTGACTCTGGAGCCAAAAGACCCCCTTTGTCAAAAGCGGTGATTCTGGGAGCTACAGTGGATGAAACAAACTTCTCTCTGGACCAAGTAAGTACAAACTCTCTTATCTTTCATTTTAAGTCTTTATTTTTGCTTTAGGTTTCATTTTGGGGGGGGGTTCGACCTTTAAAAGGTCGGCCCTAGGTCCACGCAGGCTATCTTAGGAAAGGCCACGTGTACATTCAGGCAGAGTAAAATCTACACATGTGTACATGTGACTGTCAGTATTACATCCTGCGTGGACTCCATTATTGAATGAAAAAAGCTTAAAAATCAAGGTTTAACTCTCTTGAACCTTGGTGTTTTGCAGGATGTATGTCCACTGGAGAGAAAGAGAGCATGAAGAAGTTAGTGAGTTGGTCAGGGAAGATTCCAATGTTGTGGCTACCTTGATGCAGTGTGGGTTACTCAAGTTTTTCCTATGTCCTTTTATGTGGGAAAAACCTAGGCTAGTGAATGCCTCGGTTGACTACTGGCATCCAGATGCAGAGGCATTCATGTTAGAGGGGTAGTCACTGGTGCCAATGACAGAGGACATTTACTTTTTGACTGGCCTCTCTAGGAGGGGGGAACCAGTCAACTTCCAGAATTTCCCTTCAGGGCCTCATAACATAGTAGAATTGATAGGTCTATACTGTGCGGATGATAGAGACTGCTCGAGCTCGCAGGTGCCCATAAGCAAGATCACTGACTTATCGCTACAGGCGATAGTGTTTCTTATTGGGTGAATCACTTGTTCTGTGAATTTACATCAAGCATCTCATACACAGATGAACTATGAAGTCCAGTGCTTAAATGCACAAATTTTTTATTCGAGTACCACATTGCTTGAGTGTATGAAGAGGCAGTTGACGGATTTATGTTTGTGGACACAGAGGAACTTTGGGTTCGGGACCATTCTGTGCTCGTTCTTTTTTGAGAGAGTTTCGAGTTTTAGTCCTTGAGTAGTGGTACGAGGACATCAGGCCTCTCTTCTTGCTATTTGTAGATGGGTAGTATGATTGTCACGACAGGGTGGCGAAAGGACCAATGAGTCCTTCAACGATGACTTCTTTGCGTGGTTGTCGCGAAAGATCTCGATTATAAAGTATTACCCCTATGCTGGGATTGATTTCTCGAGAGACCCTGAGATACCAGTACCTCCCGGTGAGAAGCGAGGGGAGATGGGTAAGTCTCATGGATGATTTTAGGGGCTAAATTTCACTCATGGGCTAATTTTGCATGGTTTTTCCAAAAACAAGATTCGCTATTTTAAAAATGATTCGCCCAAATTCCATAGGATAAAATTATTTTACCTTAAAAATCGCCAATATTTTATAAAAACTATATAAAATCCTTAGAAATTTGAATATTTTTACAAAAATATTGCCAAACATTTATAGTTGGAATATGAAGGATAAGTAAGATTCGCCAAGGTTTCTACATTTTAAAATAAATTTCCATCTTTAAAATCATCCCTGGTAAGTCTCCACCTTTGTAGTTTTTTTTTGTTAAACATATTTAATTTTTATGTTGTTTTTGTTATATATATCATTTTTTTTGTTATACCAGAGTATTTGAAGGATATGTGTTTGTTGTGTGCAGATGTGGGACCAGTGTGACCGGCTAACTATGTGAGGAACATGCGTCGTCCTCAGCCAGGGTCTGCACCTACCGCCGTAGGGGGACCAACAGTAGCAGGAGATCTTCCAGCCGGGGAGGCTGGAAGGGTATTGAGACGAGTTGAGTGAAACTTTACTGCGCTCACTCGCACGGTCCCTATGGTAGAGATTAAGGACCTGCCACCATCTATGCAACCTCATGTAGTGGGGGCACCATGGACATGGGTCTGATTGTTTTGGCATTTAGCCAACGTTGTGGATCAGTATAACAGGGCCCACAGGCCTTGACCTTAGCTAGACATTTTACATGCCACGAGCACTACTTGTATATATTTTTTGAGGGCATAAGCTTCATGACTCATAATTGGTCATATTTTTTAGGCACTTCCATCCAATTTGTGTACTCTGGTTACTTTATGATATTATATATGGTTTTTATGTCTTTTGTGTCTTATGGCTCATGTGGGAAACAAATGTATTTACATTCTTATGTGAATGTTCTTTCATATGTGTGCAATATGTCAATCTAAAATTTGATTAGCTAGAGTATCTGTAACTTGGTTTAATCTCCTAGGAACATGAAAATATGTAATATAATCAAAGTTTCATTCTAAGAGATGTACCCTAAAGAATCGTCGGTGTAAAGTTGGATCATGAACCCAGTATACTTTGTTTAACTGAGACACAACCAGCTGAGCGTCGAGATAGACCCGGAGATGAAAGATACCAAATGTCAAAGCGTCACGAAGCAACTCAATAACTGCACTATACTCGACGACATTGTTTGTGGTGTCACTTAAGCATATACCCCCAGAAGATAACAACTGGCCTTGAGGTGTAAAGATTAACCAAGCTATAGAGGCAAGCCTCCACGTGTGCCAACCAGCACCGTCTGCATACATAATGAACACCTCATAATCACTTGACATCTGCAATAGTGATGAAAGATAACATCAACGACACGTCCATAACACTAAAAGAAACTAGAAAGTAATAGTACAAAGAATATACATATGTTACAAAAAGTTACCCACAGTGACCTGCCTATGAGTAATACTTCTTGAGGTAGAGCCCATTTCTAGGCTCTGCCAAATAATTCCCTTCAAAGTCAACTAGACGATAAGCACTCCTTTTTAAAACCTCTTTTATGATGAAAGGTTCGAACCACATGGGTTTGAATTTTCCTGCCCCCAGAGGGTCCTTATCTTGGTCATAGACCAGGATAAGGTCGCTTTTAGAGAAAATCCGAGGACGAACAGACCTATCACACTGACACTTTATTTTATGTTTGTGAGCCTCGTTGGCCAGGGTCGCATCATGACGTTGCTCATTGAGCTTCTCAAGATATACTAATCATTCTTCAAGTGGAGAAGTGTCTGGCAATAATTGTACTGCCAACTTTAGAGACGAGATCTAACATTTGATAGGCAAGACTGCCTCCATCTCGTAAACCATTTGGAAAGGTGAGAAACTAGTTGCAGTCTTAACAAATGTTCAGTAGGCCCATAATGTTGAGTATAACATCAAATTCCAATTTGACTTGGCTGAGTTGATCGTTCATTGTAGAATGGTCTTAAGATTTTTGTTCATAGCTTCCACCTGACCATTTTCTTGGGGGTAGTAGGGTGACGAATGTTCCTATCGTAACCCAAGTTTTGACATTAACTCAGTCATCATTTGGTTTTGAAAGTGACTGCCATGGTTAGTGACAATCTCCCTTGGGACGCCAAACCTTGCTATTATCTGGTTGAATAAAAAGAGAGTTGCAGTATCTCCATCATCTTTAAACGTTGACATAGCTTCAACCCACTTTGTGAAGTAGTCTACAGCTGCGATGATATAGCGGTGCCCCCTTGCCGAAGGAGGGTTGCATGTAGTGTAATCAATCCCCCACTTGGTGAAGGGACCAACTGTGATGACAGAAAACATGGGAGCGGGATGTGCCCTCATCTTCCGAGAGAAGATTTGGCACAAGTGGCACTTCTTGACCGATTCGATACAATATTTGATAAGTGTCGGCCAAAAGTAACCTTCTCGTAGAATATTTTTGGATGTTTCCAACCCAAAAAAATGACCGCCACAAGCTCCAGTATGGCAATCGTTAATCATGATAACTGCTTCGTCGTGAGTGAGACATCGGTGTAGGATGCATTCTACACCTCTCTGATACAATGTATCATCAAGTATGAGATAATTCTTAGCCTCATGGCATATGCGTCGACGCTCATCATGAGAAGAAGTGGTGGGGCACTTCAAAGTTTGGTGATAGATAAGGATATCTCCATACTAGGGATCCGAAGAGGTGATAAAAAACAAATCTCCTCTGATAGGTGACTCTTCAAGTGCAAGATCACCTGACTCAACTGGAAGTTCCGAAATAAGTTTTGTGAAGACCAGTGACTTTTTGGATTTCGCTGAGATGAAATCTAAGTAAAAATCCTGGAGGATGACTATCCATCTACTGAGATTTCCACCTATTACCCATCGTGTCAACATGTATTGAAATGGATTCATGACAGAAATGACGGTGGTGTTACAAAACAAAACATAATGACAGAATCGTTGAACAACATGGATTTCTACCAACGCATGTTTTTTGATATGAGAATAGTTGAGTTCTGGTCCTATGAGGCCTCGGCTCAGGTAATAGATGACATATTATGAGAAAAAGTCATCTTCCTGAAGTAATACCATGCCAATGGTTGACTCTGCTGCAATCAGATATAATAAGAAATCCTTGTTATAGTTAGGTGGTCAGAGTAGAGGGGAAGTTGTGAGTGCATGTTTCAATGCGTCAAAAGAGTGTTGAGAGGCATCATCCCAATAAAAAGGAATGTCTTTTTTAAGTAAGTGCATAAAGCCCTTGGTGATCTTGGCATTGTTAGCAATAAAGCGTCTTAGAAAAATCGCCTTACCCTATAGACTCTGAAGTTGAAGGATTGTGCGTGAGGGGGGAAATTGAATTATTGCCTCAACCTTGAGAGGATCAACCATGATCCCTATTGTTGACACTATCAAACCTAACAAACATCCTGATGTTAAGCAAAAACTTCATTTGTTTGGATTCAAGCAAATTCGAAAGTAGCGACAATGCTTAAAGATAAGTCGGAGGTGTGTGGGATGATCTGTTCTATTGCGAGATTGAGATGCTAAATCATCTAAATAGGCCTCGACTATATGCTTGAGGTCATGAAAGAAAAATACATGGCCTACTGAAAGGTGGCTCCAAAAGTTTTGAGAGCAAAAGGCATCTTATGATATGTGAATGTACCCCATGGACAAATGAATGTTGTTTTGTGCTAGTCGTTGGGTTTGGTTTGTATTTGGTTATATCCCGAAAAATTGTCCATGAAAGAGAAGGCCTCACAACCTTCACATTCATCAATTATCTGGTCGATGAATGGTGTGGGAAAATTATCTTTCGGACAGGCCTTGTTCAAATCACAGAAGTCTATACATACACGAATTGTGCCTTGTTTTTTATTGACTGGCACGGGGTTTGACACCCATTAGGTAAAATGGATAGGATAGATAAAACTGGCTTTTAGCAGTTTCTCAACCTCGACCTTAATGGATGCTGCTTTCTTGGGGTTAACTGGATGAAGATTCTACCGGACACGCTTGGCATCTGGATAAGTTGTGATTTTATGTTCAACTATTTTTGGATTGATGCCTGGAATTTCCTCATACGACCAGGCAAAAACGTTGTGAAATTCTTTAAAAAGATCTGTGTAGATTTGAATCTCTCCGGGGGAGCAGTTAGCTCCGACGAAAACATTCTCCACGACACGAGGGTTTCGGAAGATATTGATTGGTAAGGTTTCAGTGATAGTTTTGATATTACCCTCATCATAAACCTCGTTTGTAGCTAAGGGATTAATAGGACAAGACCTATCTCCCATCATTGTCAAGGTGAATTCTCCAGCTTAAATTCTACTTAACTCTAGGAGGAAGTATGATCTGTGATGAAGATCTTCCCAGGGTTTTTCCAGACTAGTCATTGGCTCAATTATAACTTCATCATAGGGTAAGACTAAGTCTAATGAATTACTGTGAGCGAGAGAACCCTGAGCCCCAATAGGCTCTAGAAGTGGATCGAACTCTTGTGCAGGAGTTGGATCAGTGTTGGCTGAATATTGCTAGAATAAAGAGTACACGACTTCAGCTACGGACAAGGGCATGGACATGCTCGAGTGTCCTATCCCATCCATCGTGGTTTATGGGGAAGGAAGTATCCATGGAATGTCGAAGTAAGTTGTGCGGAACGATGAAACTTGAAAAATTTCAACCTTATGGTTATTGGATATAAACTCGATATCGTCATGAGTGGGTGGGTAATCGAAGGTACCCATCAAAGATGGGCACAAACCAACCCCTACGTTGAACATGCCTGGTTGAGGATTATCAATCATCAAGACCGTGGATTCCCCCAATGAAGGGTCAGGTCTGGAGAAAGACAATTGATCGATGGTCGCAATCTGGCCCTCGTGTGGAAACAACAAGACCTGGAAAACTGTAGCAACCACAACTTGCATGGCATAAGTCCAACTCCTCTCTAACAAGAGGTTATAGTCAAGGTGCGCGTCGACTACTTCTACCTCAACACACATGGTCTTCCCTCCTAACTGCACAGGGAAAGAGGGAATGATACCATGTGGTCGGAATGAATGACTGTCGAAAGTAGTGAGGAGAGTAGGTGACGAAGACAAAATGGGCTGGGAAATGGCCTTCCAACATGCCAACGACATAATGCATGTTGAGGCACCCTCATCAGCCACCATGCAGAAGATATTCTGAGTAAAATTTTTCATGGGATAAGCCACTACTATCTGAAACACTACATGGTAAGGCAGATGAGGTTTTAAGTTGGTTGTATCCATCATGATTGTACCTGGATTACAATTCTCGTTAGATCCTAAAGAGATTAACAAGGCTTTCCTCTGGGAAGGGAAGCTTTGGAGGACCTCCAAAGCGGACATCTCACAAGGGGATTGTGATAAATCTTCCACCACAAAATAGTTCTGGGTGGACCTTGCATTTGGGTTGTGAGAAGATTTTTTGAACATGCCTTTGGGGATGCATGTCATTGTTTCACCCAATGTTTTCTCAATTTGTAGAGGAAGAGATGGGAATTTGGCTTCATTTCCCTTCTCAAAAGTGCTTGGTTTACTATAGTCATGCGCTCTAGTTGATATAAAATCATCACCCTTCACCATATATGCATTCATGGATGTGGGGTTGTTTGAAGATGGAGAGGGTCCTTGGTTGCCACCCTCCGTGCTTGCAGAGTCTTGGGTTAGATTTTTCCCATGTTGAAATGGATTGTTTAACACAATAGGTTGTTGTTGCGTCACAAACTTTTGGGCCTCTGCAATCTGGGGACATAGGTGGGTCAGGTGGTCTTCCATGCACAGGTTGCACAGATACCTCACCTTCTGTTTTTTAGCGTTTCCCTCACCAACATTATCAGTGGGTTTCTTATCCTCCCTTACCCTTCTTTCGTTGTTTTTTATTTCCTTCAAGCTATTGGGTGGCCTTTGGATTTTTTGATTGCACTGTGTGTACATCCGACATCTTAGTAGGGGGAGCATCCAAAATAGTAGTTTGGCAGGCCACTGGGTGTTGTATAGGCAATTTCTACAACTTATTCATCAATTGATCAGTGGGATTTGTTTTCTTTGAACCTACAATACCATCAGGATGTGGTCCAACTCTCTTTCTGGTTTTATCAAGTATTGAGCGTGGCGCATCTGGAAAGATCTCGTATAATAAACCGGACTGAGAATAGATGAGATGAAGCTGTTGAGCTCTCATGATGGAATCTTCTTCAGAGAACACTCTTGAAGTCGCGACGTCTTTGGATAATTGCGGGACCAAAGACTTAAGGAACCACTCAAGCAGGAATGCTGGTGGGATTGGTACCTTAGTTAATCTCTTTTGGATTCTCCATTCTCGAATGTGATCAAAGATATGGTCTGCTTTTGTCTGTGAGAAATTGGCCAGCAAGTCTATGCCAGTGTCATATCTCACAGGTAATTGGAAATGGTTTAGGAAGGCCTTGCCAATTCACCGAAGGAATAATATCTTGAGCGGTCGAGATCAATGTACCATTTCACGACACTCCCAATGAGAGTACATTGAAACAATCACAACTGTACGGAGTCATCTTTCAAAGAGTTAGATGAGCACCAAAGGTGGAAGGTAGTCACATGATCACCTAGATCTTCGCTAGGCTTGGCTTCGAACTTTGGTATGTCCAAAGGAAACTTCGTCAGCATAGGAGGCCAACGCGGATCATGATAGATTCGGTCATTCAACAACCTTGTCAAGTCTGGAAAATGCAAGGTTGCCAGAAAAGGTAATTTGGGTTGTTGGTGATAACTTGGGAAAAAAGGGCCTGGAGTTTGACTGGCACTAGGTTGCCAAGAAAAGTTTGGTTGCTCGCCTAGGTTCTGGTAAAAACCATGGCCATGGCCAGCGTATGGATTTTTCATGTGAGGAGACATCATTAGGTGATTTCCAAAATAGGACATAGATGGTTGGGCATGCATTACATTGGAAGGACTTTGGGAAGGATTTCCCCATGTCAGTCCTGTGGGGATAGGCATAGTTCTTTGTCCAGGGTTCCATTGTTTGTGAAAAGAATTACCCCAAATCGACATTCCTGACAAGGGAATGGATCCTTGCCAAGAATTCCAAGGCCCTGATGCGGAAGAAGTTCTTGGGTGTGACCCCTGTGCAGGAATAGTACCCTGCATAGGAATAGGTTGTCTGAAACCGGGGTTGCCCCTAGTTGGGAAAGTAGCTGATGAGAATGCATTGTTACCAAACCCACAGAACAAAGAAAACAATATCAAACCTACTGGCATATTATACGAAGGTGGTCCTTGATTCCCCGCTCCAAATAAACTATGGTGTGCAGGTGGCCCAGCGGATTGCTGATGCAAGCCACCAAGTGAAGGGGACGAAGGAGGTATATGACCTCCACCGTAAGGGAAAGCATTAAAAGGAGTAGGAGTGCCCCCGATGTGTCCTTGCAGATGAGTGTTAGAGCTCCCTTCCCCCAGACTTGAACTCTATGAAGTGGAGTGGGAAAGTATAGGACTTGTACCTGAACTAGGCATCCCATATGAGAACGGAGGGCCTGTCGCACTTGGTGTGAAATGGGTTGTGGTTTCCACCAGAGACGGGATCAGACTATTTTTTGATGTAGAGGCGGTCGAGACCATGGTGGCTCGGACTAGTGACGGTGGGTTGGGAGGTAGAAACTCTCTTGTGGTGAAAACCATAGTGGGAATTAAAGAATTCCCAGAATGAGTAACATCATTTGTTTCCATTGCTGCATGCGACACTGTCTGACACTCGTAAGGATTAATCGGTACAATGGTGGGTGAAGAAATATTAGTGATGGAGGTTTCAGGTGGACCAAGATCTTTTTCTCAAAGGTCTAAAATGGTTGATTCCTCTGGATGTTGGTCGGGCACAATTTCTTGTGACCCGGTCGCTTCAAAAGACCCTTGTTGGTCTAGTTTTCTCCTTAGTGGTGGCGGGGGTGGCTGCAGTGTAACCGACGGCAGGCCAAGAAGCCTTTGTGCCGATGGAACTCATGATCCTCCATTGTGTGAGAAGATCAAAGACACACTAGGGTGTTCTATTCGTTCAAAAACAACACACACTAAAAAAAGTCCCTATAAGATAAGACAGGCAAACACTAAATTAATTGGAAGAACAGTTACAACAACCAACACTAGAGCAACTTATCGGTGCAGGTGCAACTCTAACACAGAAGCACCCTCCGAGTATACTCTGCAAATCATGGCCTAATGTTTGTCTTAGGCACCATGGTATACCCCCATAGTCACCTGTGTATGTACCTAAAAAAGATAGGCAACTAGGTTTCCAGCGCACGAACAATCACCAGGCGGGTACAGTTGAAAGTTGGGTAGACCACAATGAGAAGGGTATTGAGCCTGAAACCTATCAAGGGTATCGAGAGAAATTGGTCTGAAAGACAAATAGGTACCTTGAACGGATTCAAGACCCACGAAGCTCCATGGCAAATGCAATCGACGGAATCCCAGGACAAGCCCTCTATATGTGTTCTCCACTATGATTGGTCCAGCTTTGGAGGGGTTCTCTCCACTAACTTTCTGCATGCGACCTTGTGTTTATCCTTTGTGTTATAGGGGGATCCCAAATAACTTTCACGATACTGGACTTGGACACTCCCTAACTCAGACTCCAATGTTTCATTTTAATGGCCTTGAAGAGTTTCCTCTCCAACCTAATCCAAGGCCCTAATCCTAAACTAGTTGGTTAACCCTACAAACATAAAAGTTTAATGATTTTTAGATTTAGCGTTAATTTTATGTATTCTCTTACATCAAAGGGTATAAAAGTGAAACTAGTGATGTTTGAAAGATGAAAGTAAAAATGAACAGAAAGCTGGAAACACAAATATTCACTTAACACAAATTTTCAACAACTTTTCAAAATTTTTTTTTTTTTAAAAGAATTTTCTAAGATCTTTTGAACAACAAACTTAAAGCAGGATTTCACTTGACTACGAGCTACTTATGATCTAATTAAACTATCAAGAACTTAAGAAAACAATGACCTTTCCCTGGTTACTAAATCAAAACCACACTTTTCAACTAAACAAAGAAATGAAATATTTTTTTATTTATTTGAATGCTCACAAAGCAAAAAGGAAAAATATCAACAAGTTAAAAACCAAGAAAAAAATCTGGCCTAATCCCAGATCGCAAAGAATCACTTCAAGAAATCACACACTAGCAACTTAAAAAATGTCTCTCACACTTGTCTAAAAACCTTAAAGAAAATTTTGATGAAAAAATTTTAAATGAAAAAAGAAAGCTATGGCTGAGATTAAACCTAAGCTACTAAATGTTGGGACAGAGATTCAAAAACCTGATAGGTATAACTCTTGTTAAGGGAAAATATGATTGCCTCACCCTCAACAAAAACTATCGTTCACAAGCACACTACTGACAATTCAACAACAAGCATGTGCACGTGAGCTGTGTAGAGCCAGAGGGTGTGTACACGCATGCTGGCCTTATACAGGCTGTGTGTATCTCTAAAACTATGAAACAAATAAAAATAGGCAATGAAAACCAGGAAGAGACCACTGATACTGAGAACCAAGATCTCTTGAAGGCTTAGACACTTTCTTTAACAGAAAAAATAAAAACAATGTAAGGAAAAATTCATAAAACAAACCAATCTGAGATGAACCCTAAGCTATAGACTGCAAACAACCAAGACCAAGAAAGAGTTATAGAAAACCCCTGAGAATGACTAATTCTGACAGGGAAGAGGATGACTGCCTCAATTGTTTTTGGAATCATACATGCTACTGTTATTTCTTTAGCTAGCGTTTACACGTGGGCTATAAGAAAGTAGGGCACGGGTACACATGTGCATACCTTATGCAAGCCACGTATACCTCTGTGGGTCTCGAAAAAACTCAGTCAAGCAAAGAACAAATATGACTGGTATGGAAGACCAGAATCTCTGTTAGCTTAGACTTTGCAGAAACTTCAAAAAACAGGAAAGAAAACCAGTCTTTTAAAAATACCCAAACATATTCCCAGGAACCCTAGATATTTCCTCAGTATGGTTGCCAATTCTGTTGTGGTGGGAAATCCCCCTACGGACTAGCACTTAGGGTTATATTATGCATGCAGATAAGACCGAAAGAATCCTACTTTCTACCATTGTCCCAGACCTAATCCCCATTTATTTTAATCAAATACATGGTTAAATGAACATACCTTGTTTCGGATGTTTGATGTCGATCCTTCTTCATGCTTGATTGCTTGCTAGTGACTATTCTCCCAGGACTGAACTACGTACAAAAAAAGAAACAAACTCTACATGCATTTTTTCTACAAATTAATGGGTTAGAGATTCAAACATATATTCACTAAACTATGAAGAACTCATATAGTGGGACGGGAAAAGCATTTCTTTATTATTAACTTTAATGAATCAACTTACAATGTTGAGACCGACCACTGCTCCGTGAACCTGATCATGGGCTCCTCTTCAAATGTCCTCCAAATTCTTTTCTTTTTATCTCTCTTTGCACAAGGATGGATAAAGGGTTGGGACAATGGGAATGTACAATTGGGTAGAGTTTCTTTACTCTTATTCTCCTTCTCCAAATAGGAACCCTAACCCTTCTTTTATAGGCTATAAGAAGCTAGGTATTTGGATGAACCCTCGACCATGCATGGATGGAAGATTCAGTTAACTCACCCAAAGTTGTGTTTTCCATCGGCAACTTTCCTTTTTTCATGCTTTTGTAGGTACACACAAGTTGTTTTAGGTAAGCTAGCATGTACACGCATGCAGTAATATATTAGGGCGCATGGGCCCTTATAAAAAGAGGTTTTTTAAAGAGTTGTTCAACAGTACTTTGGAAAAGAAGGGATCTGAGATGGCCTAATGCCAGGTAAGCATGTATGGTGAAAATTAGGGTTATAACACTAGCTCATAGCTTTGAACCTGTTTGTTCGAAGATCAACCCTCCTTGATGCTACTTCACTCCAATCTTGAACATTTTCGGTGAAAATTTCATCTTCGAACCGATCATGGGCATAAGGCCAAAAGGATGATACCTGCGATGCATGTTGTGGGACCAGGCCCTTGGGATCGTGTTTGCAAAATTGGCCAGTTTGGAACCAAAATTCTAGTTGACTTAGCCCTTCTTGCTTAGCATGCATGGTATCTTTGACCATGTAGAAGCCAATATGAAACCCATATGGAATGAATGCCCACTTCTTGTCTTTTACTAAAGTGGCATTGTATCATTGCAGGATAGTCTGGTAGAAAATTTCCCCTAATACTAGTCCATCCATAAAATATATGGGTAACAAATGGGGTGCCCCTGTGGATCTAAAAACCCTGATGTAGGTTTTGCGCTCGTCTAGATACCAGTGACCCACTTTTGATATAACCTTTTTTTCTTCTTCTGACAGCCTAGGGCACTCTTTCTTGAAAAACAAAAAATAGATGCATGCAATAAACTGGTCACAGATAAGAGCATAGGATTTTTTGTACCTGTTATCCCATAAGATGCTGAAGTATACATGGAATGGGAGCTTCGAGGAGTGCTAGTTCAAGTTCATTCCAGAGAAAATGTTCCCGGCGTAGATGATGTCTACCAGATATGAGGCCATGTAGAAGGAGGGGGTTTCCCCCTCTCTTAGCATCTGGGATTATCTTATTCATGTTCTCAGTTGTTTGGAGATGATAGAACCCCAATTGAAATCCATGTTTGCAATGGACACCGTATAAGCTAGGGGCATCGAAGCCCCCAAAAACTGGGAGCAATCTTTCTCCCCATGCAACCTGTAGAGAAGAGCCATCAAGTATATGTATGGTTCCCTTAGATTGGTCGTTGGGTACCAACCAACAGTCCGGTTCGTGAATTTTTTGTCTTCCCTCCACCACGATGCCATTATTTTGCTGGTATCATGTGATGCATAAAAACTCAAAACAAAATCAATACTCATCTTTTCTTTCGACTCCCTGACCTTATAGTAACTCTGAACCTATAATGGAAAGAAAATCCTGACGCATCCACCATTATCATCATTAATCAAACCTTTTTGTGCATCGGTGTGGTCAATGAGCCACTTTAGGAGTTCAATGCAAGGAAACACCAGAGTTCATCTTGGCACCATGTGTAGATAAGACCTACGGATGTTTGGGAGGACATCATCATATATCTTCCTTGTATTAGGATGGTTGTGTGGGGTATACTCGAGGGTTTCTTCTTTCTTGATTTTCTTAAACAATTCTTCCCAGCGAGGGAATGTTGTTCTGGATCCAATGTTTTCCTCTATATCCAAAGGTCGGGGGTTGGACGAATTCCTTCTTGGTAGCTGTATTAATGACAAGCACCGGTTTGGGGGTGAATTCTAATTGTCTTGCAACTGATGGGGAGGATCCCTCTCCTACTTCTAGTTCTTGCGGCTTTGCCACTCTTGGGGATTTCCTGGTGGAGGGTTTCTTTGAAGGCATTGTTCCTGAAATTAAAACAACCTTTAAACATGTGTACAGAGTAGTGTTGTGTTGAGAACATAAAAGGAAGCGTAAAACATCACAAGTAGATACATACCTGTAATGCTTGCTAAGCTAGTTGTCTGATACTCACTGAAATTTGGACGACTTCTCCAGATTGTTAGCACTGCTCCTTTGTTTGTTCTGAAATATTTGTCGTGCAGAATAGGATCATACACAATGACTTAGAAAGAATATAACTAGAGAGACTATATCCTTCATATCAACTAGTTAATACGAGTAATAAATGCAATTCAAAATAAACTACTGTCGGTTCTCCACAATTAAATTGTAACTAGTTGACGGCAGAGGCATAGAGGCAGATGCATTATATTGCAAAGATTTAAATGGTTTCTTTTGATTCGTGCATGGATTAGAAACTAATGCTCAAATCCACAATTTTACTACCACTTTAAATGAATCATACCTAATGAATCTGAGGGTTAAAACGTCTCATCACATCGTCTCTTTTCAGCATGGAGGTCAGGGATCGATGATCGGCTAACGGTTTTAGGTGCGCAACTTCTTGGTGGGTTATCATCTTCGTTACCTCCCATCGTCGAAAACGTTTCAGGAATTGGCAGTTGGTGATACCACTCCTCCCTTGCCCAATGCTTACTTTTTCATTTTCCTGTCGAAGTCGAATGGATCGATCTTTGACAATACCCCTACCAAAGTTCATTCGCAAAAACTTTCGTCTACCGACACTGATGAAGATTAGTGCTAGGATATTTTAAACTTCTCAAACCATATTTGTCGTCGTTAATATTACCGATGCCGAACTCCCTAGGTGTGTTGGGGAAAGCTTTAGTTTGCCAATTCCTTAAGTAGTTGTTAAGTACCTCTTACTCGTTAAGATGATTCTTTATTGTATGTTCAAACCCTTTTTATTTTAAAAGATCAAACATGAAACATATAGGATAAGTGCAGGCATCAATTTCATACTGAAGGAAAAATAGACAGTGCAAAGGGTCAAGTGGTACCCAAAAAGTAAAAAAAAATGGACATAGACTTTTAGGGTTATTGAGTTCTCAACAAATGGCGATTCACTGGGAAAAAGAAGAATCTTTGTTCCTCCTTCATTTCCTTTGACCTTGATTCATGCCCCCCCCTTTTTCTTATTGGAAATATTGTTTTAGGGCTTGGTCATTTACTGGGAGGGCATCAACTTTTCCCCTCAAACTCTGCAACTAATAAGTGCCTTCCCCAATTTTCTTAGCTATCTGGAAAGGTCCAAGCTATAGACTTTGAAACTTAGAATTTTTTCCGTTAGGTTCATTTGATTTGTCCCACTTCAGGACTAAGTCTCCTACTTCAAAATTATTTTCTTTAGCCTTATGCCTATCGAACCATATTTTCACTATCTTCTGGTGAGATAGGAATTTTGACTTAGCCTTTTCTATCTCTTCTTCTAGCATGAGTAGAGTGTTAATCCATTGTTGCATGGCCAATGAGGGTTCTTTGTTGGAATCTTGGGCCAGCTGAAGACACTCAATATAGAGTCCATTTGGGAGGATAACTTCTTTGTGTGTGTACCTATCGGCCGATAGAGAATTATAGAGTAGATTATGCCAATTTCTTTGGTTATTCGTAACCGTCTTCTTTAATATCCTTACCAGGTTTTTGTTAGTTGATTCAACCACACCATTTACCTGGGGATAGTAATTTGTAGAGTACTTGATTATGATTCCTTTATGCATTGGAAACTCCATCAATATGGTGGAAGAAAAGTAAGTTGTGTCATCAAAGACCAGAACAAAAGGGACACCGAACCTCGTGATCAGATTTTGTTTTATGAATTGTATAACTACCTTATCATTTACATGAGTTAGAGGGATGGCCTCTGCCCATTTAGTGAAATAGTCTGTGGCAGTAAGAATGTACTTGTTCATTTTTGATGAGATAGGTTTTATTTCTCCTATGATATCCAACCCCCACTACTCGAAAGGCCGAGAGATAGTAGCAGGTTGGAGTGGGACCGTCGCTCTTTTCTCCTTTCCAGCGCTTATTTGACAAGTCTTACAGTTTCTAGCATAAGTATGAGTGTATTTAAACAAGGTGGGCCAATAATAGCTGGCTCTCAGAATCTTATGAGCGGTAGTTTTTCCTGCAAAATGTCCATTCGTGGGGCCATTATAGAGTTCTTTCGGTACCTTTTCTACGTCTTCTCGTTCAATACATCTTAACATCATAATTGATCCAGAAGAGCACTGAATTTATAAGATGATACTGTGTAGATTTTAATCTCAGGGCTCTCCTTTCTCTAGGGTTGAGGTTTTCCGGACAAGTTTCGTGATGTAGAAGATAAGTTAAATATTGATACCAGGAGTCTTGTCCTGGGGAGATATATGCTACTTCACCACACCATAGTGCCATTTCATTCTCCCATCCAAGATCTTCATTTACTTGATCCTGGGATTCAACTGCAAGCTTTCACAAACCTTGTCCTTTTATTAGTTTTCCAGGTTTTATATCTAGATCAAATTCTGGGACTACCGCCATACAGTTCCCCCTTCTTTCCCCCATTTCTTGTTGGGTGAAAAAGGATCGGACTGCAAGGTGTGGCACAATTACTTTAGTGTGATTCTTAAGGATGTGTTACCTGAAATGTTTTACTGTCTTATAAACCTTGTAGGCCTATTTGTCTACAACAGGATAATTGAGCTCAACTCCTTGAATATTAGTACTCATAAATGAAACTGGGGCTTCGTTGTTGTCATCATCCTTCTAAGTCAAGACTGCAACTATCGATTGATTGGAGGTGAAAGTATAAAGGAAAAAGTCTCTATTGAAATCGGGACTTCGCAACACCGGGGCCCGGGAAATGGCAGCCTTGATATTATTAAAGGCGTTTTTTCACTCATCATCCCACTTAAATTCGACATCTTTGTGAATCATCTTTTGTAAGGGTTTGATGATTTTTGCGAAGTCGGGAGTGAACATCATCACATAATCAATTTTCCCAAAAAAGGAATGCATATCTTTCTTGTTATGGGGTAAGCGAAGTTGAGCTATGGCTTTAATCCTTTCTGGGTCTATGGAATCCCTTCTTGAGATATAATGTGACCTATCAACTTACCTTCCTCGACGTCGAAGATAGTTTTCTTATGGTTTAAGGATATACCATATTTCCTACACCTCTCGAAAATCTAAGTTAAGTGTTGGATGTGCTCTTCTCTATTCTTTGAATACACTGTTACATCATCTAGATACACTTCCACGCATTTGTTGATTAGTCCCCAGAAATCTATGTCCATGGCTCTTTGGAAGGTTTCTCCTGCGTTAATTAACCCGAAAGGTGTGCTCTTATAAGCGAAGGTTCCCTATTTGGTTCGGAAAGTGGTTTTTAAATGATCTTCCTATGAAACAAGGACTTGGTTGTAACCTGAGAAACCATCTAGTAGAGAGAATATCTCTGAGCTAGACACAGTCTGTAGGAGTTGTTCCATCGGCAGGACTAGGTAATTGTCCTTTTCTGAATCCCTGTTGAGGTTCCTAAAATCTACGCATAGGCAGATCTCCCCTGAATTGTTCCTCATTGGAAGAAGGTTTGCTACCCAAGCGGAATGCCTAACCTGAAAAATGATCTTGGCATCTAAAAGCTTCTTTAATTCCTGATGCATAAGAGGTTGCAGGGATGGGTGATACTTTCAGAGCTTCTATTGGAAAGGTTCCACTTCCGGTTTTAAAGGGATGGTGTGTTGAATGATGTGGGTATCATACATTTTCATATCCCTATAGGACCACATGAAGACATCCTGGTATTGTCTGAATAATTTGAGGTAAGATTTCCTCTCTTCCTTATATATAGTCTTTCCCAGATTCACATTCTTTGGACTCTCTCGGGTTCCAAGATTTATGGTTTCATGCAGGGGACAAGAGCTACCAGTCTTTTCATTTTTGGGTCCCCTAAATCTCTCTTTCATATCAAATATATTTTCTATATTAGCTATCCCTTTTGGGATTGTGTGACCCTTTGATTTATCCATAGGTCGTCCCATCCGAGGATCAGTTTCTGTGGACAGCTCTTGGAATTCTTCATCATCAATAGCGAGATATTTGAAATTTTCTTGGTTAGTCAAGAATTTTATGATTTGTTCATATCCTTAGAATAATTTCCAATTGGAAATGTTATATTAGGTACCGATGGTTTGTAGAGAAGGTCCACAGTGAATCATGAGGCTTCATAATCTTCTAAAGATAACAACCTGGAAGTGGTTGTGGCCAAGGAGTTCGCAAGAATATTCTTTGTTCTGGGGATTGCAGTGATATTAAAAGACTCAAATTTCTCTATTAACCTATACACCTCCTGCTGATAGTTCTTCAGATGAGGAGAATTGCAATGTATAGTATTTCTTACTTATCTAACAATAATTTCAGAGTCCCCGGAAGCTTTCAATTGTTTGATATCCAAATATATGGGTTTCCTTAATCCTTGTACCAGAGCTTCATAGTCGACAGTGTTGTTGGTACAGTCGAATTCTAGCCTACAGGACAAGAAATGACGTTTACCAATAGGATCAATGAGGATGCATCTTTCTCTAGACCCTTCTGAGATTTAGATCCATCAAAATAGAGGGTACAAATTTGTGAATGGGAATGACTATTTTTGTTTCCCTTATTAGTTTCTTGCTCCCTGACCTCTTGTTTTGCAAGCTCTAGCACTGATTTTTGGCAGAAAAGGGTGTCTCCTATCGGTATCTATGATTTCTCTTAGAAAATCAATTCGGAGTTTTGGGTAAGAGGAACATCAGATAGGAGGGGGGGGGGATTTTCGAAGTAGGATTTGCAATAATAATTGCCCAGTATGGGGAAATTTGTGGACGAGGGATCGTTAGGGGTTTCTAAATCAGTGACTGTATGTTTTAGATATCTCTCCCTATCGATTCTGATCATGTTCTTGTATCCCATCAGTGGTAGCCAAAGGTGTGCCCAGTCCATACTAAAGTATCCGTTTTTCTTTTCAGACCAATCTTGACTCAGTAATAGCCCATATGCCTCTGGGATATCTACTACAATAGCATCAATCACTTGCACAAACATGGGGTGTGTCGATATTCTGATCATCACATTTTTGATTTCTCCTATGACCTTGACATGGGTTCTGTCCAGTTGTATGACATGTTTATCAGTCTTGATAGGAACGACATTCAATTTCTTGCAAACAGACAAGGGCATGACGTTGGAGGATCCTCCAGAGTCTACCAAATAGTTTTGGGGGTTTCTATTGAAGATTTCAAATGTTAGGAGGAATGGGGGGACAAAAGGTTTTTCCTTTCTATCTCCCAAATAGGTATTCATAGTTGGTTTTCCCACTGGATCTTTGTGATTCAAACTTCTTTCCGGGCCATTGGCCGTCATCGGGTTTTCCGCAGAGTTCAAGGCCTATAACAGAAAGTATTTCTACTAAGGGATCATGCATATATCCATAACTGAAATATTGGTCATTATCTTCTTCAAATCTTCGACCATGTTGTAATCTAGTTTGGGAGATTCCTAGGTATGAATGCTTATAGGATTTTTACCGACAGCGAAATATTTTTTTGAGTGGTCGAGATTTAGCTTACTTTGTGAGGCTCGGGTGGAATTGGTATCTTTGGAGATGGTTTGGCCCTTACTGCATGTCTGTATCACCGAAACTTCAACGGGTTGGTCTTGAGACTCAAACAAATTGTCGAAAGGCACGATCAGGTCAGGATCCCATATCATCATGGTTGTATCTGGTGGTGGGTCAACTTCTTCCTGGTCAGCAATATTTATAACTGAATTGCTTGGCTGTTCGGTTAGGGAGACTTCGTTTAGAAACTGATTGGCCATCAAATCCATGGCATGTACTCATTGAGGGAAGTCTCTTTTGGAGTGGTTTTCCTGATGATAAGTATAGAAAGAATCAAGCACGACATTCCCTAGATCGATATTTAAGTTAGCGGGGGGAGGTTCAATTGCTTTGAAAGGCAGGTTTATTTTAAAGAAAAGATTATAGGGCCTTTGGCCTTGGTTTCCCTCCCCTTCATTTCTCTTCATGTCTATGATTTCGTTTGATAATTTATTAACCATGCGTTGTAGATCTTCTATATCACCATTACCTTTGTCGAGAGTTTGTTCAATCGGTTTTCCTGGAGGTCTAATCAGAAGGAGACCTCTCCTGGGAGGGGGTTGGATTTATTTTTTCACTAAGGAGACCTAGCCCTCTTTACATCCTTTCATCTGGAATTCTATTGTCTTGGCCTCCTCAAAATTTTCCGCCAGGGTTTGCTTAGCGACTCTTTTTACAAACATAAAAATAGAAGCTGGGAGCACGTTGGCATAAAACTCGATTTGCAACTTTTGAGTTGGTTTTTCCACGGGCTGGTTTGTTTAAGATGGTCTTGAATCTTTGATTGAAATATTTGACCCTCTCTTTTGGACTCATGGTGGCTGTGAAAAAATCAACCATCAGGGCTCCCATAGTAGTTTCCTCTGCAAATTTAACTGGAAAATATTTTTGGAACTTAGTCCAACTGGTTATCAATCCTACTGGAAAATTGAAATACCACGTGGAAGATGAATTTTAAAACATGTAGGGGAAGAGTCTGAAGACTACATATTCATTTTGAACATTCATAAGACTAATCCTGAGTATGAAATTCTTGATATGATCTTTAGGTAATCCTAAAGTTTCAGGGTCGTACTTAGGAAGCAGTTTCTCCAGATGCCAGGGAATATTATGTACTCGTCCAGGGACAACCACGATGTCTCCAACCAACCAGGGCTAGTTGTTCTAAAGTGGGATTTATCTTTCTTTCTCATGGTTATTATTACACTCCATATCTTCAAAATCCGAGCTGAAATCTTCTTCTTCCAAAAAGTCATTTGGCTCGGAGACGTCGCCGACTGGCGTTTCAGGTATGAGATCGAGAGGTTCTTGGATTTTGGTAATTGCGAATTCTATTAAGTCTTCTATGGAGTGTACAAAAACATCATCATGAGTTATAACCACTGGTATTCTTTTTTTTTTTCTTCGAGGGAGGATGGGAGCTAAGGACAATGCACCGATCTATCGGGTGTAGACTTTAGTGATTCTCTTGAATTGATTCACTTCCTCTTGAGGAAGGGCGTAATGTATTTCAGGGTGAAAAGGTTCTTCCTTGGGCTGGGGTGAGTTATTCATTTCGGGAATACTCAATGTGTGTGGGATGTTTTGTGAAGGACTAGCCATGCATTTGGGCTGTTACGAATCTGTAGGCTATTTGAAATGATAATTAAAATATATATTAAGCCTTTCATTCTTAGGCCCTCCTTCTAGTGCCAGTTCTATTGATGGGTCCTAAATCCCTTGACTCAATAGTAGGAACCAAACCTTCCACCGAGGCCCAATTAGACTTTGCAACGTTTAAAATGGAATGGTTCTCCAGATCTTGCGATCCGACCAATTTATCGATGGGCTTTTGTGTTTTCTTGTGAATTCTCTTCCTTCAGTTAGGAATTTTTTCTTTTGTACTTTCTCTTTGGTGGGGATGATATGAGAGATGCAGGCCAATATAAACCAACTTGACAAACAATAGGATTAATTTGTAACTACTTGGGAAGAGGTTAATCTTGGGATAACCTGCTGCTCAACATGCAGACAATTACTCTATACCACAGGCCTAATACTAATAGATTAACCATGTGAGCATCCAATTACTGTATGAGAAACTAACTATCATAAAGAAATAACATATGTAATGAGATAGTGTAAAGAAAAATAATTCATCTACCATAACCATGCATCACATAATAACACAACGATTTATCTTCCACATTAAAGCAAAGAACATCAAGACATTGTACCAGATAACTTGACAACATAATTAATTTCTCTTTCTCTTTACTGCATCATTCATGAAACATGATAGTAATTAGTTCTTCTCCAAGTCCAATCACATGCATATGATGAAAATAGATTTTCTTTAGGCCAGAAGGAATCCTTAATTCATAGGAGTCTCAAAATAATTCATAACAACCAAAAAAAAGAAAAAAGTTCTTACAACAACCATCAAACTTTTTCTAATTGGTCGGTGTCTTTATTTATAATATAAATTTTTAACTGAAACTAATGGCTAAGTGCAGTTTAAACAAAAAAAAAATCACCATGTGACGTTTATCTTTTAACAACTTCTTTAACAGTCATCTCAAGATACTTCTTGGAAAGGGTGACTTCTCTCGTATTTAGTCTAGCTAAAAAATAGTTCTTCATAAGTTTGGGCACATGGAAATCTGTGTTGTTCCATCGGGGCCGCATATAGTCCCCTGATGTCCACTGCATGCACTTGGTACTTTGATAAACTGGAGTTCAGTTGTTGTAGCATGGTTCGGGCTCTGATCGGATGTTCTGTGAATTGTTGCACTTGCCCTGGCCTTGCATCGACTATCTTTGCGAACTCTTCGTTCCATTGTGCATCTTGTTCGGCATGCTGCTTGATCATGTCACTCAGGTCGATGAAATTATCGGGGGTTCCAAAATTGGGGAGACTGGCATCCTTCATTATTTTGTTAATTTTATCCCAGTGCTTCTTAAACCTAGTCCATTGTTCTTGGATCTCTCGATGTGGGTCCTGAGACATATTAGCCCAATACTCGGTTGATCACTTCATGTGATTAATACTACATTTTTCTATCATAAGAATGCCATTTTTCCTTATCTCATCCTTGTTGGGCTGCCTCAATGTACTTGAGTGTTTCTACCACTTGCTACACCCTTTCATACCATTTCTCCATCTCCTTGCATGTTGTGAGTGCCATGAGAGTGTCCTCCTGGAACTCAACTAATTTTTTGGTTAACATGTGCCTTTCCTTCTTGAACTCATTGTAAACTTCTGTGAATTCACCTTTCAGATATGCAACAGTCTGGGTGGCGCCTTTGTAGTATTCAGAAAGATGGTGCAATTGCTTGAGCTCCTTTAGGGTGATGGCTAGTTCCTTTTCGTACCTCCTGGCTCTGTCCAAGGTGGAATATGAGAGGGATTTTCCTACGCCAATCAGTTCATACATCTGGGCGTCTGTTGTGTTGATCAAGTTCTCCTCTGTAGTAACTAAGATGGAGTGATCCAACGAGATCCTTCTTTTTTTTGTAGTCCTTTGAACAATGGCCTTTCTCTTTTGATCATAGGAGATCACATAGATATCCACTACCTCGTCTACTGACTTTGGTATCTATTGATCACCCCAGAATAGCTTATTTCCAAAATTGCCAATGGTGTATATTTATTCAAGATTGGGCTCTCAAACTTCCTCACTATGCCTTGTGGGTCTGAATTCTACATGTCTCTCATCGGACATTTGAATATTGGGCAACATGGAGGTGTCGGGTATAGAATCGTTACTTATTTTCTCGTCGTCTGTAGAACTGCTGATTTCCTTTTGCGGGGATCCTTTCTTTGTATCCTCCGGTTTAGGCTCATCATTCAGGTCTACTTTAGTTTTTGATTCATTGGGTTCTTTGTCTCGAGGTCACTTCCAGATTCTGTTTCCTTTTGCGAGACCTCCTTGTATTGAACTTTGGGCTCAGGGGAGGGAACTTTCTTGGGACCTTTTCCCTCTTGGACACACATGGGGGAGTCATGAGATGGTTCTGGTCTTTTTTCCTCGCTATATATATGTATAAGTTTGTTGAAGGGATTAGGTGCTCGTGTTTCTATTGACACCCGACCTGTCTCTGTTTGACATGTCCTGTCCATAAGGGATTTGACCGACGATGTTGTGGATCTAGTGTTTCCTAACCCGTCGGTGTTCCCAAGGTCTATGGAATCGAGGCCGCTTGACTCTGTCGATCTTCTTTCTCAGTTACCATTTGGAATTGTGGGCGTTACGATAAATTAAGGATCATCCTGCATCCATTTCATTAGCAGCTGGCTTTGTTGGTACAAAAGCGCACCCATCCCCTGTGCATCTTGAAATTTAGGGAAATCTGCGATTTGTATAGGGGATTCCTGATAAACTGTCTCCACCTTGATGCCCTCTTGGGGATCTCCTATTCCTTTTCTTGATTTAGATGCTACAGTTCCTTTCCGATCCCTGAGAATTTCTTGAGTAATCGGCTCCAAAGACATCTCTTTCCCTTCCCAACTCATAGCTTTGAACCTGGTTGTTCGAGGATCAACCCTCCTTGATGCTAATTCACTCCAATATTGAGCGTTTTTGGTGAAAATTTCATCTTCTAACTGATCATGGGCATAAGGCCAACAAGATTATACATGCGATGCATGTTGTAGGACTAGGCCCTTCAGATTGTGTTTGCGAAATTGGCCAGTTTGGAACTAGAATTCTAGTTGAATTAACCCTTCTTGCTTAGCATGCGTGATATCTTTGACCATGTAGAAGCCAATATGAAACCCATACGGAATGAAGGCCTGCTTCTTGTCTTTTACTAAAGTGGCATTGTATCCTTGTAGGATAGTCTGGTAGCAAATTTCCCCTAATACTAGTCGGTCGAGAACATCTATGGGTAACAATTGGGGTGCCCTTGTGGTTTCGAAAAACTTGATGTAGGTTTCATGCTCGTCTAGATACCAGTGACCCACTTTTGATATAACCTTTTTCGCTTCTTCTAACATCCTAGGGAACTCTCTCTTGAACAACAAAAAATATATGTGTGCAATAAACTGGTCATAGATAAGAGCATAGGATTTTTTGTACCTGTTATCTCATAAGATGTTGAAGTATACATGGACCGGGAGCTTCGAGGAGTGCCATTTCAAGTTCATTCCAGAGAAAACATTCTTGGCATAGATGATGTTTAACAGATATGAGGACATGTAGAAGGAGGGGATTTCCCCCTCTTTTGGCGTCTAGGATTGTCTTATGCATGTGCTCAACTGTTTGGAGATGATGGCACCCCAATTGAAACCCATACCTAAAATGGCCACCGTATATGCTATGGGCATCCAAGACTCCAAAAATTGGGAGCAATCTTTCTCCCCATGCAACATGCAGAGAAAATCCATCAAGTATATGTATGGTTCCCTTAGATTGGTCATTGGGTACTAACCGACAATCTGGTTCATGAATTTTTTGTCTTCCCTCCACCACGATGCCATCATTTTTCTAGTATCATGTGATGCATAAAAGCTCAAAACAAAATCAGTGCTCATCTTTTATTTCGACTCCCTGAGATTGTAGTGACTCTAAACCTATGATGGCAAGAAAATCCTGACGCATCCACCATTATCATCATTAATCAAACATTTTTTTGCATCGGTGTGGCCAATGAACCACTTTAGGAGCTCAATGCAAGGAAACACTAGAGTTCATATTTCCACCATGTGTAGATAATCCCTACAGATGTTTGGGAGGACATCATCATCTAGCTTCCTTGTATCAATATCGTTGTGTGGGGTATACTCGAGGGGTTCTTCTTTATTGATTTTCTTAAATAATTCTTCCGAATAAGGGAATGTTGTTTTGGCTCCAATGTTTTCCTCTGTGTCTCTAAAAGCTGGGTGTTGTACGAAGTCCTTCTTGGTATCTGTCTTAATGATAGGCATCGGTTTGAGGAAGAATTCTAATTTTCTTGTAACTAAGGGGGAGGATCCCTCTCCTGCTTCTAGTTCTTGCAACTTTGGCACTCCTGGGGATTTCCGGTGCTCTTGGGATTTCCTGGTGGAGGGTTTCTTTGGAGGCATTTTTCCTACAATTAAAACATCCTTTAAACATGTGTACAGATCAACGTTGCATTGAGAACATAAAAGGAAGTGTAAAACATCACAAGTGGATACATACCTGTAATGGTTGCTAAGCTAGTTGTCTGATACCCACTGAACTTTGGACGACTTCTCCAGATTCTTAGCCTTGCTCCTCTACTTGTTTTGAAATCTTTTCCATGCAGAATAGGATCATACACAATGAATTCAAAAGAATATAACTGGAGAGACTCTATATGTTGTATCAACTAGTTAATACGAGTAATAAATCCAATTCAAAATAAACTACCATCGGTTCTCCACAATTAAATTGTAACTAGTTGACGATGGAGGCGCGGAGGTAGATGCATTTTATCGGCAAGCTTTAAATGGTTTCTTTTGATTCATGCATGGATTAGAAACTAATGCGCAAATACACAATTTTACTACCACTTTAAATGCGTCATACCTAACGAATCTGAGGTTTAAAATGTCTCATCATGTCGTGTCTTTTCGGCATGGAGGTAAAGGATTGGTGAATGGGGAAAGGTTTTAGATGCACAACTTCTTGGTCAGTTATCATCTTCGTTACCTCCCATCGCTAAAAACGTTTCAAGAGTCGATGGTTGGTGATACCACTCCTCCCTTGCATGATGCTTAATTTTTCATTTTTCGGCCGAAGCCAAACAGATTGTTCTTCTGCGATACCCATGCCAAATTTCATTCGCAAAAACTTTCATCTGCCGATGTCGATGAAGATCGGTTCTAGGCTATTTTAAAATTCTCAAATGATCTTTGTCATCGTTAATATTTACCGATGCTGAACTCCCTAGGCGTGTTGGGAAAAGCTTTAGTTTTTTTATTCCTTAAGCGGTTGTTAAGTACCTTTTATTGGTTAAGATGATTCTTTATTATATGTTCAAACCCTTTTTATTTTAAAAAATAAAGCATGAAACATAAAGGATAAGAACAGGCATCTGTTTCATACTGAAGGAAAAACAAATAGTGAAAAGGGTCAAGTGGTACCCAAAAAGTAAAAAAAAATGGACATAGACTTTTAGGGTGTGTTCAGTGCTCAACACTACCCAATCTGCATCTGTGTAGGAAATAAGTGATAAATCCTTTCCTTTTGGATACCATAATCCAAAATCTTTTGTTCCTTTGAGATATCTGAAAATCCTCTTCACTGTTAATACATGTGATTCCTTTGGTGCTGCTTGAAATTGTGCCACCTGTCCAACTACTTGCATTACATCTGGTATGGATATTGTCACATATAGTAGGCTGCCAATCATTGACCTGTATTTCCTTTGATCTGTAGACTTCGAATCATCATCTTTTTTCAACTTGGAACTAGTTTGCATGGGAGTGATAACTCGTTTGCAATCTTCCATTCCTAACCTCTTTAGCATTTCTCTGATATACTTTGTTTGAGAAATAAACATTCCTTGGTTGCTTTGATGTATCTAAAGTCCCAAAAAGAAGTATAGTTCTCCAGGTAACGACATTTCAAATTCATTATGCATATCTTTTGCAAATTTTTGGCTTAACCTGTCATCATCACTACCAAAAATAATATCATCAACATAAACTTCAACTAATAAAATATTACCTTGACTTACCTTGATGTAGAGGTTGTTGTTTGCACTTCCTTTTCTGAACCTTTCCTGCTATAGATACTTATCCAGTCTAGAGTACCATGCTCTAGGAGCCTATTTTAGACTATACAACGACTTCTTTAATTTACACACATAATATGTGTTCTCTGACAACTGAAATCCTTCTGGTTGTTCAATGTAGACTTCTTGTTAAAGTTCCCCATTTATAAAAGATGATTTTATGTCCATCTGATATACTTTAACATTTTTGGAGCATGCAGAAGCTAAAATAAAAAAAAATCTTCAAAGTCAATTCCTTCAATCTATGCATATCCTTTACATACCAATCTATTTTTGTTCCTTCTAACTTGTCCATATTCATTCAATTTATTACTGAAAACCCATTTTGTGTCGATCACATTCTTATTCTTTGGTCTTGGAACCAATTCCCAAGTGTCATTTTTCTCTATTTGATCCAATTCTTCATCCATGGCCTTATTCCAAAATTCATCCTTGTTGGCTTCTTCAAAACAATTTGGTTCAATTGTAGATAAAAGTGCTAGGTGTGTTTGTTTTGGTGAATGAATTCTTCTTCTAGTCTCAACTCCTGCATCTTTGTTTTCGATAATCTGATCTAAAGGAGTGATTCTTCTGTACTCGTTTACTGGGTGTCTTTGGAGGCACTTGCTGAAATTTCACTTCTTCTTTTTTCATATTCTCTTCATATTCCTCTTCTACTTCTTTTTCATCTTTTGCTTCTTCTTCTAAGGGTTGTTTCATTGATTCATTTTCTTCTTCCTTTGATTCTAGTCTGTCTGTTTCATCAATTGTCACGTTTGATGTTTTCCACAACTTTGTTCAATCTTAGATTGTAACACTTGTATGCTTTCCTTGTACTTGAGTAACCAACAAGTACTCCTTTGTCCACACAAGAGTCAAACTTTCCCATTCTGCCATCTTCTCTTTTGATATAACATTTGCTTCCAAAAACTCTGAAGTGATTCACATTTGTTGGTCTTCCTTTCCATGGCTCGTAAGGAGTTTTGTCGGTGTTTTTTCTTAGAATTACTCTGTTTTGAATGTGAATTGTTGTATGCACTACCTGTGCCCAAAACATATATGTCAATTTAGAATCCATTAGCATTGTTCGAGCCATTTCCTGTACTGTCATCTTCTTTCTTTCAACAACTCCATTCTGTTGAGGTGTTCTAGCAATGGAGAATTGCCATTTTATTCCATGATTTTTGCAGTAGTCCATAAATTACTTTCAGGTGAACTCTCCTCCATTACCATATCTCAAGCATTTAATTTTTGAATCCATTTCATTTTCAACCATTTCCTTGTATATCTTGAATTTTTCAAAAGCTTCTGACTTATTCTTGAGAAAGAAAACGGTAGTTATTCTTGTATAATCATCAACTAATAACATAAAGTATTTCTCACCTATTAAGCCCTTTGTTGTAGTTAGTCCAACTAGACCAGTATGCACAATTTCCAGTGATCTTGTCATTGAATATTCCTTTGATTTGAATCTGGTCTTTGTTTGCTTTCCTTGTTGTCAATGTTTGCATAAAGTATTGGTTGGTTTTGTGATCTGGGGAATTTCACTGACTACTTCTCTTTTGTTGAATTTAACAAGGTTATCAAAATGCATGTAACCCATTCTTCTATGCCATAGTCAATTTTCATCTTCCTTTCTTAGAAAACACTTTTCATTTCCAAATTCACTTAACACATATATGTTGCTTGAAGTTCTTGTAGCTGAAACAATCATTTTCCCTGGACCTTCTTTTCTTATCTCACATTTTTGTGAATTGAAAGTAACTTTATGACCTCGGTCACACATTTGAATCACACTTAGAATATTATGTTTCATATCTTCTACTAGTAGAACATTTTCTTCCTTTTCATTCTTGTTCCCAATTCAGACTGTGCCTTTTCCAATGATTTTGTCCGAATCATCATTTCCGAAGGAGACTCATCCATTTCTTTCCTTTCGTAATGTAAGAAACTTGTCTTTATCACCTGTCATGTGTTTTGAACATCCACTGTGTACATACCAACCGTGTTTCTTATGCTTAGCTTGTAGAGAAATTGTGCATTCTTCATTGCTATAATGATCTTGCTTTCTTATCCATGTCCTTTTCTGAGGTTCCTGTCTATGACTATTGTTATTCTGTTGAGGTTCTTTAGGAGGGACTTTCATTCTGCACTCTTTGGCCATATGTCCAAAATTGTTACATTTGTAACATTCCACTTCAGTGCACAAAGATTCAAACATGTTGTAACTTCTTCTTTGTGTTTTACTAGGCCTTCTTGAATAACCCCTTTGTGTATGACTCTCAATGTTGTTATTGTTCTTGTTGTTAGCTCTGCAATTTTACAGCTTTATGTCCAAAATTATTACATGCATAACATAAACCAAAACATATAGTTTGATACCTGAGAGTTGAGGATCTTCTGAAAGGAGGTGCTCTTATGAATTATTCTTCTTCTTGAGGCCTATATATTGTTTGTTGATTCTGAAATTTGAATCTTATTGGTGGAGGAGTGTCCCTATAATATTCCTTGTATATCCTTTTATCCCCTTTGATTGTTTCTGCATAGATTTTTTGATATGTTTCTTTCTCTGTTGTTTTGGAGCTTGATCCCTTTTCTCTCTGATTGTATCCAAGTCCAGTCTTGTCAAAATGAGATTTTTTACTGCTGATAATGTCATCCAAAACTATTGAGCTATTCTTCATATTTTCCTTTTGAATATCCTTTCTTAATGTGACAATTTCTACTTCCAAGTTTCCAGTGATCCTGTCCTTTTCTTCTAGTTTCTCTTTGAGTGCTTCTTCAATTATTTTATCTTTTTCTATTTGAACCTTCAATTTTGTGATCATTTTTTCTAGTTCTTAAGTGTCTTGTTTCTTGTCTAGTTCTTCTTGTAGTTTCTTGTTTTTCTTATTTTCTCTTCTGATAACTTCTATGGAACACATTAATTCTTCTTGAAAGTCAACTTTTTCCTCTTCAATTTCTTCTTCGAATTCTTCATATTCTTCTTTGGCTTCTTCATATTCTTATTCGAAGTCTTCTAATGCCATGAATAGAACTCTTCCTATCTCATTGTCACTAACTTCATATTCATCTGATGATGAGATGTCTTCTTGGGTGCATAAGATTTTCTTGAAAACTTTCTTTGTAGTTCTTTTGAGTTTATATGTTTGTTTTCTTTTGAGTAACCCTCATCATTTATCTTTTTCTTATGAGTACATTTGTTAGAAAAATGGCCAATACCATCACAATTAAAACAAATTAAAGGAAGCTTACCTCTATACCTACCGTTGGTTCCCTTGTTCAGTCTTTTGACGAAGTTGGCCACTTCTTCATCATCTTTCGAGATGTCACTGTTGCTACGATATTATTATTGTTGCTTTTTCTTTTTCTTTGATCTTTTGGATGCTTTGAAGGCTTCTTATTTTACATATGGATTTTCCTGTTCAATTCTCATTTCATATGCTATGAATATTCCATGCAGTTCGTGCATGCTTATTGAGTTTAGATATGATATTTCTTCTAGTGTTGATATCTGATCTAAAAATGAAGAAGACTTGAAAAACTTGAATAATTATTGCAAGTAAAATGTTATGTGTTTAATGCAACCGGATCAATTTGCAAGACATAAATTAAGGATTACTTATGTGAAATACACATAGACAACAACATAAAACATTGAACATCAACACATAAACACAACAACTTGATAAAGGAGTTCACTCCTCTCCGGGCTACATCTCCTGGTCCAGCTTCCAATGGATCATTATTATTAAATTGATCAAAGTGCTCAAAAACATGCCTTACAATGCTCAAAATGACAAACTGACTGCTCCAATGGCTTCCCAGCGTCCCAAAACCCCTGTCTGGGCTCTTTCGGCACCTGAAACGGTCAAAACATGAGAAAGATATGCCTCCTTGAAGCTTCCTTCTCCAACCTGTTGTCTCTGGTTCTACAAATTGTACTCCTCCTTGAGCAAACCTGGCTCACACGCTTATTTAAGCGTAAAAACTCAGTCCCGTGCATAACCGCGCATCGGTACAAACCGTAGGACGGTTAAGGGGGCACCAACCCCTAACCGCCTAAGCACTTGGGCGCATGGTGCATGGAACCATAGGCTGGGCGCAAAAGTAGTTTAACCGTTATAAATCCCGGGTAGTTAACCCACCGGTCAAACCATACACGCATTAACCAAAGGTTTTAACATTCCCGCGCACATGTTTTAAATGGAAACATATATATATATATATATATATGTGTGTGTGTGTGTGTGTGTGTGTGTATGTATGTATGTATTACAATGTAATACATTGCAATACATTACAATGTAATATTTATATCGCGCGTGCCAAAGATTTGGGTTTAACATATGCGGTCGTATGTAACAACGTGTCCACGGGTCCGGGCTTAGCCCCGGCCCGCCCCCCTTTCCAAATAATACAACACACCACTTTATATATAAGTGCATTGGAATATGAAACAAGGAACATTGGTGGGAATATTGGCTAGCGGAGTGTTACAAAGGCATTGTTGTTGGGGGAGGTCCGAGGGTCGAACCCCGCGGACTCCCCATATAATTTTACATAACCAATTTAAATAAAAATAAAGGGACACATGGCGCCAATGGGTTGGGCCACTTGTCCGCACATTATTGGCTATAAATGACATGCGTCACCACCTGATTGGACAACCACCAACCAATAAAAATGTGCCACATCTTCCACCTACCATGTCATCATGATGGTACGACCCGGCCATGTGTCCGTACGGACTGTACGGACAGGTACAGTCAGCATCCCACATTTTTGCCTGTTTGGTTTGGCGGACAGATCGCGATATCTCCTCCATACAGACTCCATTTGCGAAAGTAAATATACCGCCGGAATCAGGAAGACGAGACAGACGCAATGGAACTATTTTCATCGCATTCGGAGCACTTTGAAAATTGAGCAAAATTTGATCCTCTGATCACACCTCCCCATTGGGAAGCTTTTGGACCTCCAAAAGACTATCTCAGTCTATGTGAAGATGAGGGTATATTTCCCTCACCCTTCCAACCTCAATCCACTTGGCCTTGC
>ML779537.1:620729-631137 GCA_009831015.1 Picea engelmannii
CAATTCTTGTTTTCTCCTGTTGAGTTACATTGACATTTGCATTACTTGAAGAGCTAGTACTTGCAACAGAATTATTACCTTGGTAACCCATGGCTGCGATCTTCGTCTCATCACCAGAATCTGAACCCAAATCTTGTACAACAATCGCAATCGTCTTCGACTTCCCTTTGTTGTTGTTGCCAAACTTCTTGGGTTTGTGCTCAGGATGAAGCTTCCAATAGTGGTCTTCATCATGGCCATCCTTTGAACAGTGTTTACATGTGAAATTTTCTCCCTCCTTCTTCACAGCAACATTCTTCCTGCCTTTGAATTTCTTCTTCCCTTTGTCTCCCTGGCTGTATGTCTTCTTGAAACCTTCATGAGTATCATTCTTTCCCCTGGCTTCCAAATGAGTAGCCTGTACACAAACTTCATCTAGATTCGTGGGATTAAACATAAGTATAGTATGCCTCAAATAACTATGCAAAGCACCAATATATTTGAGCAATGTTTCCTGTGAAGACAAATCAACTCCCAAAACCAAAGCTCGTCTCCTAAACTCCTGAGTAAAAATTTGTACATTCTGTCCTTTTGCTTGTCTAAAATTCTACCATTCCATGGTTTCCTTTTGTTTATAAGCTAATGGATAAAATTGTTTTTTAATTGCTATTATGAAATCATTCCAAGAAAGAAAAAAATTTCCATTCTTTTTCATTTCCTCCTGTGTCTTAGATTCCCACCAAACAAGTGATGAGCCATCTAATCTTAATGAAGCTAACTGAATTTTAGTTTCATCATCTTCAATATTTTGTATTCTAAAATAGACTTCAATTTGACGTATCCAGTTATCTAACTTTTCAGCGTTAACTTCTCCATTATAAAGTGGCAACTCAAATTTTATATCAAGCTTTAATGAAGGAATTTGCAAAGGAGTTTTACCATGCCCATTGGGAATATGTTTCAAACTTGAAGAAGAAGAAGAAGAAGAAGAAGATGAAGATGATGATGGAGGAGGAGAGGGTGGTGCAGAAGCACCATTCCCTCCATCTCTGCCTGGAGTCTTGTCACCACTGCCTCCCTTATGCATTGAAGGGTTAGAGCCTTCACCCTGTGACATCATGGTCCATTCCATTATGACTTTCATCATATCTCTCATCTGTATGATAGTCTTCCTGAAGTCTGCTTCTTCATCTGGAACACATTCATGATCTTCTGCATGTGCCATGCTTGGTGAATGTCTCTCTGCAACTTGCGGTGAATGAAAATGTTTCCTCCTCGTTGGATAAGAACTTGGCTCCACAAGTTGACCTTCTCCTCTTGTGAGTTTCAACCTTGTGAGCATCAGAAACAAAACTTGCAAACAATCAAGTCCTCAAAACCAGTGCTCTGATACCAACTTGATATAAAAATGAAGAAGACTTGAAAAACTTGAATAATTATTGCAAGTAAAATGTTATGTGTTTAATGCAACCGGATCAATTTGCAACACATAAATTAAGGATTACTTATGCGAAATACACATAGACAGTAGCATAAAACATTGAACATCAACACATTAACACAACAACTTGATAAAGGAGTTCACCCCTCTCCGGGCTACATCTCCTGGTCCAGCTTCCAATGGATCATTATTATTAAATTGCTCAAAGTGCTCAAAAACATGCCTTACAATGCTCAAAATGACAAGCTGATTGCTCCAATGGCTTCCCAGCGTCCCAAAACCCCTGTCTGGGCTCTTTCGGCACCTGAAACGGTCGAAAAATGAGAAAGATATGCCTCCTTGAAGCTTCCTTCTCCAACCTGCTGTCTCTGGCTCTACAAATTGTACTCCTCCTTGAGAAAACCTGGCTCACACACTTATTTAAGCATAAAAACTCAATCCCGTACATAACCACGCACCGGTACAAACCGTAGGACGGTTAAGGGCGCGCCAGCCCCTAACCGCCTAAGCACTTGGGCACATGGTGCATGGAACCATAGGTTGGGCGCAAAAGTAGTTTAACCGTTATAACTCCCGGGTGGTTAACCCACCGGTCAAACCATACACGCATTAACCAAAGGTTATAACATTCCCGCGCACATGTTTTAAATGGCAATATATATATATATATATATATATATGTGTGTGTGTGTGTATTGCAATGTAATACATTGCAATACATTACAATGTAATATTTATATCGCACGCGCCAAAGCTTTGGGTTTAACATATGCGGTCGTATGTAACAATGTGTCCACGGGTCAGGGCTTAGCCCCGGCCCGCCCCCCTTTCCAAATAATACAATACACCACTTTATATATAAGTGTGTTGGAATATGAAACAAGGAACATTGGCGGGAATGTTGGCTAGCGGAGTGTTACAAAGGCATTGGTGTTGGGGGAGGTCTGGGGGTCGAACCCCGTGGACTCCCCATATAATTTTACATAACCAATTTAAATAAAAATAAAGGGACACGTGGCGCCAATGGGTTGGGCCACTTGTCCACACATTATTGGCTATAAATGACATGCGTCACCACCTGATTGGACAACCACCAACCAATAAAAATGCACCACGTCTTCCACCTGCCATGTCATCATGATGGTACGACCCTACCACATGGACGTACGGACTGTACAGACAGGTACAGTCAGCATCCCACATTTTTGTCTGTTTGGCTTGGCGGACAGATCGTGATATCTCCTCCATACGGACTCTGTTTACGAAAGTAAATATATCGCCAGAATCAGGAAGACGAGACAGATGCAATGGCACTGTTTTCATCGCATTCTGAGCACTTTGAAAATTGAGCAAAATTTGATCCCCTGATCAATATCTTAGGGTTAAATCTCATAGGAAGATATCTTAGTACCTTTTGAACAAATACAGATTCTTTGATTTCTTCTCCCAATCCTATGATTGCATTCACTGTTTCATCGACTCGTAAGAAGTAGGTTGCAATATTCTCATCTTCCTTCATTTTTAGTTGTTTGAACTGACCTCTGTAAGTTTGAAGCTTTGTTTCTTTGACTTTTCTATATCCTTCATAATTTTTTCAAAGATTGTCCCAAATCTCTTTAGCGGATTTACAATGTGCAACTTTGGTGAATATTGTTTCACTGAGACCATTCAAAAGTGCATTTGTGGCTTTGGAATTATTCTGACCAAGTTTCATTGCTTTGTCATTTTTGGGTGGAAATGATGGTGTTGTGTATCCATCTACAATCGATTTCCAAATTTCAAATCCCTGTGACTGTATATATGTCTTCATCCTTATGCTCCAAAAAGCATACTTCTATCCATCAAACTATGGTATTCCATTTTTATACAAGTTGTTGCTCTCCATGATTTGCCTTTTAGTGGTTAAACTAATTTCTCAATGAACCTTCTCTGATATCAATTGTTGGATTACTGAGAGGGGGGGTGAATCAATAATAGTGCAATAATAATCCTTTTTAACCAAATAATCCAAGTGCTATATGAATGTAGAATTATTATCCAATAATGAGCAATAAGAAATGAACAATCACACACATACACAGTACACCAGTGTTTTATGTCAAAACCAAAAGCGGGAGAAAACCACATAATTCTTTTTCTTACATGCCTTGAATAATTACATTCATTGGAAGCACCAACTTCCTTTGTTTTTTAATTGCAATTGGAAAGAGGCTCCAACCCCCTAGTTTCTCAGGCTACAACCTGAGGGAATCTCCAACTCCTCAATTCTCTGGCTACAACCAGAAGGAGGCTACAACCCCCTATGTTCTCTAGCTACAACCACCTGTCCTTGCCCCATCCAACCACCTTGAATTATAAGTAGAATGATGGAACCAATGTCACACTATCACTGTGAGATATACCATTGTACAACTGTATCAACCTGTACCACTGACCTGTAGTCAATGTTGGACAACTGAGAGGGGGGGGTGAATCAGTTGTTACCGTGCTTAAACAATTATGCTTATTTTAAACTCTTTGCAGAGCACTTAATGACAATCACAATAATGCAGGGAGGTAAGAAATAGAAAATTCGACATCAGTCACACATATAAAATATATAGAGACAAATATTTCCCGAGGAAACCCATAAAGGGTAAAAAACTATTCTTCTTTGTATGATAAGTAATCTTTACATTCTGTACATTATCATACATATGAGCTCCAACTCATCATGAGGCTACAACCTCTATTTTGCAAGCTACAACTTGCTGAGAGAACCAACTCTCTGTTTTCTCTAGCACCTACTAGAAGGAAGCACCAACTCCCTGGTTTCTCTAGCACCCACTAGAAGGAATCACCAACTCCCTGGTTTCTCTAGCACCCACTAGAAGGAAGCACCAAATCCCTGGTTTCTCTAGCACTCGCGAGAAGGAAGCACCAACTCCATGGTTTCTCTAGCACCCACTAGAAGGAAGAAAAAACTCCCTAAGTGTTCCAGCACCAACTGGATGGAAGCACCAACTTCCAATCACACAGGCACCGACCTGTAAAACAGAGAACAATAGTTCTCCCTTGCACCACCCTACCACCCTGGTTTCTTTGGTTGCAACCCGATGGAAGATACAACTCCTTATGTTCAAGCACCCACTTGAACCTTTGAGGACAACAGTCCTCCCTAGCACCTCCCAGCCACCCTGAAATATAAAGCTTTCTATATATAAATTTATCATAGTGATACAATATTTATCAATGGCTTACCGGTCTCATCACTATTCTGTTACACTGATCTACTCTACCTGCATCAGTGTCTTCCTGCACCCTTTCCTTACACTTTATGTTCTTTTTCCTTTTATTCTCTTTGCACCATGTCCCTTCTATGCACCATTCCTCTTTTGTGCATTTCAACTACCGCATACTCCTCCTTCTACACACCTGAATCACTCTCAACAACACCCAATCTCTTCTCTGTTCTACATTTTTATTCTCTTTGTTCATCTTCTACATCCTCTATTCACAATGCTTCTGCATGCTCTCCCCATGTTGAGTGCTCTGCTTGATCATCATTGCAACTCTTCAGCTTCTCTGGCATTTAAACCCATGCATCCATCATCGCTAGGTGTTATGTCGAGATTCCTTAGCCTCTCCAGCAGTCGAGACTCTTCATCTTCTCTGTCACAGTCAAGCTCATTCCCTCTGTTGCAGTTCTAGGCTCCAACAATATTACATATGTCAATAGCCTCTATGAACAATCTTCATGCCACTGGAATATTCCTCGAGACTTTTCATCTTCTCTGGTGATCACCCTAAAGTCTCTTCGAGTCCTTTGGCAGAAACCATCAGTCGTTTCTAGCAGTTACACTGTGAACCTCCAAGAAAACACATCAGCAACTGAATCGCCAACCATCCAAGAGTCATGTTTCAGTTCTGTTAACTGAATCATAACTGATCGATTAACTGTGAAGAGAAACAATAGCCCTTTTATCAGATTTCCAAGTATCCAACACCGTTGGATTACAAGCACAGGGTCTCGCATCGATTTTGCCATTTCGCATTTCGACATTTCGTCATTTTGGCAATTCTTATGATGATATATCTTGACGCTCCATGTCATGATCCCCGAAACTCTGAAAAAGGAGCTTAGCTAGACTAGCTCCTTCCCTTCTTGTGACCATCAGTGGTGACTATGCACTTATCCACAATGCACTTCGCAATTCGCAACTTCAGGACTCCTATGATGAAGGGTCTCAACTCTCCATGTTGCGATCACCGAAACTATGGAATGGATTTTAGGTCCACTAGCTTCTTCCCCTCATGTGACCACTGACGGTGACCACAATCTACACCAAAAGGTGTTTTTCTCATTTTTTCATTTCACGATTTCGCATGTCGCGAATTCCTGTTGCGAGGCATCTCGACTCTCCAAGTCACGATCTCTGAAATGGAGTTTAGTTGTTAGCACCTTCCTCCAACTCTCGATGATGTGACCACAGCCTATGACCACTCGCTAATCATTTGAGTGCTTCACTCTTCAGATCAACGGTCCACGATCTGTGGTGATCGGACGGTTATCCTTCGCCCTAGAACTTCAACTTTCGAGACTTTGGTGGAGAGTTGATGCTAAAAATCCCAAAGATAAATTCCTGGAATGATGTCACTCGATGACGTGTCGTGATTTGTGTGTCTTCCACGTGTCACTTAGAATTGTTATTTCTAGGTTCCTGAAATGCCAAATCAACTTGACACTTGTCCTTATATGATTGTGCCACGTGTCCTTTCTGACATAGGCTACCACCTGTCCTTGCTGACATGGTCTGCCACATTCACCTCCTAGGTCTGACGGCCTAAATTTTTCCTTGATCCAATGACTAGGATTATTTTGCGATTTCGCATATCATGAGTTTGAGAGGTTAGCGAACCCCGTTCCTTTGATATTTGATTTCCCAGTCTAAGAAACTCTGAAATGGAGTCTTTGTTGATGTGCCTGTTTCGGGATTTTGGGGTTCGCTACTTCAAAGTTTAAAGTTCCTTTGATCTTTGATTTCTCGGTCTGTGAAATTCTGAAATGACGTCTTTGTTGATGTGCATGTTTCGATATTTCAAAGTTTTTCATTTCGCAACTTCAGGACTCCTGTGATGAAGAGTCTCGATTCTTGACTCCTCCAACACACGGTATCTGAAACTCTAAAATGGAGTCATATCAATGGTCCACAATCTTGATGATTCGACGGTCCAGATGTTTTCATGATTTCACATATCGCGAGTTCCTACCATGAGTTGCTTTCCTGACTCCTCCAACTCCTAGTATCTAGAGCTCTGAAACGTTGTGGTTTCTCATTTCACAATTTCATCATTCTTGTCATGAGTTTCCTTAACACCTCCAACTCTCGGTATCCAAAACTCCGAAATGGAGATTAAGTCGTGGTTTCGCATTTCATGATTTTCTGCCATGAGTTTCTTCCTTGACTCCCGGAGTTTACGCTTCTGAATGGGATCCAACGATCACTTGTTGAACTTTCCATTGCCATGCCATTATCCCTGCTCCGTTGGTTGTGATCTTTGCCATCAATGACAAACACACATACTCTGAACTATCTCTTCTGATCTTATCGATCTTGCTTTGCTGTGTCTTCCCAAAATACTTCTAGTGCCCACCTGGCACATTCTTCTTGTACTTAATCCATCATTGTTGTTGTACTTGCCATCAATGACAAGAATACGTTGCCTATAAAACATGCCAACATCCAACCTGTACAACTGTCCTGTAATCAATTTGTACATGTATCAACAAAAATACAACAGGTACGCGACCTATAGTGCTACAACCCGCATATGTAAGTGCCCTATATGTTATGCAACATGAATATGTATGCCACCTAACTATTATGCATCATGCATATGCCTTCTGAAAACTAGGGTTTCCTTTTTCTTGAAAAATACCCTCTGTAACTTCTTTCACATAGATCTATAACTTGTCACTTTATCTAGACTATAATTGTACCCTGTGCATGCATCCTCATACATAACCTTTACTCAAGGAAAATATGTCTCTCTCTAGTCTTGTGCCACATAGGTGTGTGTAATCATGAACAAGTATAATATCCCTCACATGATCTTAGTCATCAAATCATTTATGATATTCAACCTCTCAATACATAAACTACTACACAAATGCAAGCTCTCAACCATGTACCATAAAAACCCTTAGCCATATGCCAAGAAATACAAGATTTCCCTCACAAAAAGTATCAATAAGGAACATACCAGCACTGTATTTCTATAGATCTGACTTATACAGAAGATCCCATGTAGCCACTAGTCTCTCAAGGGGAATCCTCAAATCTTCATTGCCATTCCTCATGCATACATCAAAATCCAACTATTCATAGAAATAAGACATACCTTTTGAACCAATGGATGGATCTGATGTATCTAAGAACTTTATACCTTCCTGGGAGCTTGATCTCAGAATCTAAAACCTCTACATATTCATCTTCTCAAGTTTCCATGGATTTATCAACATGTACTCACCCTATACACAACGAGTCTACGTACGTACACACCCTATACATAGACAACCTGCATACATGTACGCACCCTATACACATCCATCCCGCGTATGTACGCACCCTATTCACAGACAACCCATGTACATGTGCTCACCCTATACACAGACATCTCGTGTACACCTTAGAAAATAGGGTTTTTTGTATTTGTGGTAATTCCAAGAATTTCACCGTCAACCCTTCATGCTGCCTCAAATGTTTGCCACTTCAGATGTATCCACAAGTATTTACAATAAGATTTACACAAGAAAATAGATATACAATATGTCCAAGTGTGTCCTTAATGAGTGAGCTTTGCCTCTTGTTTATATCTTCATGTAGCCTTACACTTTCCTTATTTTAGGGCTTCTCCATTTAAAATAATTTATTTTGCAAGACACTTTGACTCTTGGGGGATTCTATAAGACTCATGAGGGTTCTAAAATTTCATATGGTCATAACTCTCTAACCGTGAGGAGTTATGTGACGTTCTACATACCACCGTGTTGTGGGTGGGAAAACCCCCTACGGACTAACACTAAGGGTTCTGTAATGCATGTAGAAATGACCATCTAAAGTCTCCTACTTTTTACTATCATCCCAGCATAGACCCCACATTCAAGCATAAAACACAAGGATAAAAGGATCTGGTAACTCTACCTTGAACTTCCGTGTTTGGTGTCGATCCTTTTGCATTTGGTAGCTCCTTGACTACAAGTTTCCTCCCAAATCCAACCTACATTCATAAATAGACAAACAAAGAAATCCAAACATGCATCTTATATACAAATTAGTGGGTTAGAGGTTCTAATAAAATATAATCAAAACTAAATATTTGAACACCTCATATGGCAGGACGGGAAAAGTACTTCTTTCTTATTAAACTCATAAAAGTAACTTACAATTGTGAGATCGACTACTGCTCCTCGAACCTAGTCCTGGGCTCCTATTCAACTCTGCACCAATCGCTTCCACATATGATTCTCCTCACAAAATGGTTGCAAAATATTGGGGCAAGGGGAATACAAAAAATGGAAGAGTTTCTTTGCTATTATTTTCTTCTTTTAAATGGGACCCCTACCTCTTATTTTATAGTCTAGAAGAGGGTAGTTATCCGGTTGAGTGACCGACTATGGATGGTCAAACAGTTTAGGAAATTACCCAAAAATCTGTATTCCGTCTGCAACTTTATATTTTTTGTGCTTTTGTCAGTATACACAGGTTGTAATGGGTTAGATATCATATATACGTGGGAAACAGTGGTGCAGGGCACGTATGCCTTCAAAATGATGTTTTTTTAGAAGAGTTGTTCAATGGTGTCTTGGAAAAAATGGCAATTGAGATGGTTTGATGCCAGCTATGCATGTATGGTGAAAATTAGGGTTATAACACACCAAAAATGGCATGAAAAGCATTATGCATCTAGGATAGTTTCACTGAAAAATTCACTATCCTTCATCTCATTATTCCACAATTAAGCATGGGTTCTCTAACCATACTTCTAGGATAACTCAATCCATAAAGAATCTTCCCGTGAGGGATTTCACCATAAGGGGACTGTAAGTTTTAAACCTACGAAGTAAAGCAATGCATATAGATTCTTAAGCAATACATAAATTAATCAATGGCTCATACACAGAGTACACAGAGATTTTTACCGGAAACCCTCAACCGGGAAAACCTTTCTTATTTTCATTATATCGAATTTCACCATTCACCATTCAATATATACAATGTTTTTAGGTATTCCGTACATACCAAAACCCTAATCCCTTAATCCGGGATTAATTTACAAATCAGCTAAAATTAGCAAAATCCGCTAAAAATAGCAAAAACCGCCCAAAAAAAAAAAAATCAGGGCGTTGCCCCAGGCTATCGCCCGGTGTCGAACGCTGCGCGTAACCAGGGGGGGGCATACCTGCCCCCCCTGGGACCCCCCTAGGAAATCTCCCAGCGCACACGGTAGAGCCCTAGGTGAAGGGATCGTCAGACGCAGTTGTCGTATCTGATGCACCCACACACACACACATGCAAAGAATATAACACATACCCAACATTCTCCCACTTGTTGTTTTCTTTGCATCCAGGGGTCCAGGGAATTATATAGTCAACAATCCAGGGCAACAATGCCCATTGTTACTCTACACCAAGAGAAATTTTCTGTGCTAACAGACTTTGTCAATGAATCTGCAGCATTCTTCAAAGTGTCAACCTTTTCCAGCAACACCTTCTTTCCTCAACCATGTCTCTCACAAAGTGATACTGAACATCAACATGCTTTGTCTTCGAATGATAAGCTGGGTTCTTTGCCAGGAATATTTCACTCTGACTGTCACAGTCTAATCTCACTGCTTGTTGTACCAACCCAATACCTGAACACAATCTTTGTAACCATACTGCTTCCTTGCTTGCATGCGTGGCTGCCATGTATTCAGCTTCTGTAGTTGAGAGTGCCACTACAGCT
>ML779537.1:645287-661408 GCA_009831015.1 Picea engelmannii
AAACTGAGGAAGGGTCCCTAAAGGTTGACTGGTTCTTCTGTTAAAAGCTAACAGATTCTGTGTAACCGGTGCAAGCGGAGGACAACCCAAAGCTTGCCAAGCAAAAGAGGACAAAATACTAATGGACGCACCTTCATCTATCAACGTCTGAGGAATGTCCCAACCACAAACCTGTTGTTGACACTCAGAACTGAAATGGGTTGCAGCAAATCAATCCCGAGGCAACCGTGAACCACTTTGGATTGGAAGGCTGCCCTCCCCCAACCCGAGAGGGATCTCTCAAAAAATGTCACAAAATAAATTGAAATAAGCATGAAAAGGTGGGCATATTTATGGGTAAAAGATGGTCTTGGATTTTTAGAGTTTGGGGGTTAAACCAGGGAAAAGTTCCATTGGGCATGGAGTCAAATGAAAACCGAAGAAAGGAGACAATAGAAGAGATTAAATAACTTGCAGAAAGTGAGGCAAAGTAAGTCTATCTTTCAACGCTTTAATTGTCATGATGCGGTAGCGGAAATAAAAAGGAAAGGCCGACGACTGTCGTAGTGAAGGATATATGCAAAGTTCTGAAAATGCAGATTGGTCTTACACAACTGATAGCTGGTGCAGAGGAAAGGAAATAAACAAATACAGAAAACCCAAATCCTTTCGTTATAGTAGTGGTCGTACCAAAGTATAACGAAGCCCATCGGTTAGAAGAAAACAAAATGTAATGCAGTCGTAATGGATTAAGGAAGACATAAGGCTATGGTAACACATCAACTGCGATTAAGGAGCATATCAAATAAATTCCAAACAGATTTAACACAACTGAAGGAGAAGAAAACATGCTGAAAGAAATCGACCGTGATGAATCTCACAGTCGCAAATGAAAAATCATCTTTATTGCTCCATTAATAGCTTACAAAAAACTCATTCCATTAATGGCTTACAAAAAACTCATTCATTACAAATGAAACCCTCTTGACAGAGGTTTTCCCCCTCTTGCGCTCATGTGCGCCTTCTCTATTTCATTTCTCTTACATCAATACTTATTTAGCTACCCTTAGCCACAATACGTTACATAATTCATATCTCCGCATTTACAAAAATTAATCTAAAAGAAATATGAAACGCTTCATTTTCAATGGGCTCTACGAATGCCAGGTATGTCTGCAGGCTAAGGAATACGAAACGCTTCATTTTCATGAGCTCTGTGCATGTCAGATATGTCCGCCAAGTGGTACGGGATTTCTATGGGGCAGGATTATTCCCCAAAAAATTAGAATGCCACCTAACAACATAACTGTAGCAACATTCATGGATGAACCCAGTGCTTTTTCATTGTTTGAATGGGACTGAGGCTTTTGTATGCGCGAGAGGGCACCAAAGTAAAGAGTATTGCCGATCGAGTCCTCCCACATGCCTCCTTCATCCGCTGCTTCCTATTGTTACTGCCCGCCCTATTTCCTGCATGTTACTGCATTGAGTATTGCTCATTTCTTGGTTAACCTATAGGTCGTAATGGTTCCCGGAAGGTGAAGAAACCGGCACATCAGAAGAGGAGCGGGGTTGATTTCCAATCGTTATAGGTTTAGACTGTGATGTTGCTGGTGTTGATGAAGTTGAAGATGTGGTCCATGCACCCTTGGCGTCATATTTAGACATTTGTGCATATGGCAGTTGTTACTTTCTCTTTGATCTGGCTTTTCTGTTCTGGAAACAGTAGAACACATTTGCATCCCCAACATGTTTGGCATTGCGCCTGTTTTATATTGCACGGCATAATATACTATATTTTTGGTGTAGCAGATCTCCACCTGTCTGCTATAATTCTGGATTGAAGTATAAACCAAGATAATTCATTTCAATGAACATTTCCAGATCTGCCTTGAGAAAATCAGTGTTGTCGAAGACAAAGTGAGACGGAACGAAGTCAGAATAATTCTCTTGAGTAACAAAAACACCATGATCAAGGGTGTTGTTATTGTTCATGTCCTTAGGGTTGCAAACACTGCATCTAGGGCTTGTTGAGACAGAAATTGGAAGATACCTACTAATTATCTACCCCAACAAGCCTGAATCTGAATAGCCATTGCTATCTGCAAGGTTTTGGAATTGATGTTCCACATTAGAGCTCAATATATAACTATATGATGACAACGCACTGCAAACCTCAGAAGAAGACTCTTCTCTTGATGTCTCCCCTCATCATCGTAGATTTTCTGTATGAATTCTGCATCATATGGAAGGTCTAGCTCCAGGATACGATCTCAAATCCAATAGGAGCGTGAGCATCGTGTTGGTCGTAAAAATGGAAATTGGATATGGTAATAGAAATCGATGCATGAATCACATTGATAAGCCCATCAGTGTAGTGAGAGATAGCGCAATGATCTATCCAGACATTTCTTGATCCAAAAACCACGCTCCCGTCCCTGTCCAATCCTTGCCTGTAACCAATATGATATGGGGAGCTCTTCACCATGCCCCAAAACAAATCCCATCTCATTGAAATGGAAGAAGTTGAGTCACCATGCAAGCAGGCATGTTGTCATACATCCCAAGAAGGTTCGGAACAACAGAAGTAGCCTCGAGAGCACGTCGCACAAAAGGATCCAATGATTCCATATCGACTGCCACAACATCAACTTGGGAAAGAGTTCATTCTGTAACAACTAAAGAAGAAACATGGAACATCCATAGCCTTTCTTTAGCAACCCACTCAGATTTTGGAATGGCATGGAAAGTTGCTACCAGTTGCGACTGATATTCAAATTTAGCTGAGATTTGACCACTGCCATGTAGAAAAATCCTAACTTTATATTTCTACGTATTTCTTTTAGAATCAGTATCTAGCATATGATGCTCTTCTGGCCATAAGGACTGTCTAGCTGAAGGAGCTTTCCCAGATCTTAACTTTGATTGGACAAGATTCCAACTACCAAGAGTTCTTGAGACCCACGAATCGGGAAATACTAGTGGTGGAATAGCCTCAACAGCTATAGAAAGTGAAGATATTGTGTCTAAATAATTTAGAAGATCGTCCAATGCATTCTTTGGAAACGTCCATACTTTCTCTTCTGCATTCCAGAGTCTCCCTGCCACATATTGGCAAGCTTCCTTTACTCTCTCATTATAAGTGCTTCGGGTAGCAATCCGATCCTCATTTATTAAATATATCTGCACAACAAAGCAATTCTTTTGAGTCTGTGGACTTCTGGCCAATGGCCTGTATGGGCTTGATTTACTGCACTCATAATACTGCGAAGGCTGGAACTTTGCCGGGCTTCTTTCTCTGGGACTACTTAGTCCTGATCCATATTCTCGTGCTCCACATATAGAAGACAAGTTAAGCTGAGGAATTGCATGGATACTTGCTACAATCTGGGGAAGCAAACTAAGAGCCTTTACAACATTCTCCAATTGACCCTCAGGATATGTCCAAACCTTGCATATGTTCTTCAAAGCCATCTTTAGAAAAAGTCTGAGGTGCTCCAATGGAGAAAATGCCCGCATTATTAATCAGAACATGTAGGGGACATTGTCGAGCATTCCAAGCTGATGCAAACTTTCCAACAGATTCTAGTGAAAGAAGATCTAACTCCACCACTTCTATATCAAGAAGGCCAGCCATCTCAGAGCATTCCTTTTTCCATTTCTGTATCAAATCATTGGCGGCCCTTGTTTTCCTGCATGCCATAACAACATGTTCCCCTCCTTCTGCCAAATGTTTTTCCATTTCTAGGCCAATTCCACTTGTAGCACTAGTTAGAATGTAGGTTAAACCATTCAGGGGAGGTAACTGTAAGGGATTTTTAAGGTGGGTGAGAATCCTCTGAAAGAGAATGTCATAGAGAAACAAGAAGCCAACCCTTTATCCATTCAATCCATCTGAGTGAGATCTGTGCTTTTCCACCCATCTGAGCTCCCTCCTCCTTGTGCAACATAGTCGATTTTGATTTATGTTACAACACCTGTGTTGTAATCTGGAAAGGAATGTGAGAGGGAAGACGAGGTCCAGTTAGCACACCCCAATCGAAACGGATGGCCTCATTACTTGGAGGGGGTTCCACGGGAGAAGGAGGAGTACCCCATGACACGGTAGAGTCTGTATCAATGAGAAAAACATGGGCAGTATCAGGTTTACTCTCTAGCAGCAGAGTAGGATCGACGGATGAAGAGATCAGATTGACCACTTGGGTTTCATTCTCAAAGGGGAGAATGGCATCGACAGGTGGAAACAGATCGACCGCTTGGGTGTCACTCTCCAATGGGAGAGTGGGGTTGACCGAGGATGGTATCATATCACCCACTTTGTCAACTGGTTCAACTAAGGATGTGACGAGATTGACGACATGATCAACCGGATTGACCGGTGATGGGACCGGAGTGATCATTCCATCAACTACAGGTGGGTTGAGAGAAAGATGGCGATAAGAAGCTGGAAGTTGAGGCTGTGAAACAGTCATGTCTTCTAGTAATTTTGAGGCTTTGTCCATATGAGGGAAAAGATGAGTTAGATGACTCGCTTGGCATAACATACATGGGAAATTGAATCTACTTTTATTCTTCCCAACGGTATCGTGACTAGTTAACGGAAGGTCATCAGCATGTTGTTCAGAGGCTGACGACATGGGTTGGCGAGGGCATGTAGACCATGCTTCTATAACCTTGGATAGACTAGGGAAATCCTTAAGAAGATGGATACCCTTACAAAGCCTTCAAGGGTACTTGGGCTTACGGGTTGTTTGGGTGATCTTGACATCATCAACACTCCCAGTACGATTAACAGTAACTGGTTGTTTTCCAACATGTTTGACAGTGGTTGGAAGTTTGGATCCTTGCTTATTTTTCTTCTTCTTCTTCTTTCTTTTCTTGTTCTTCTTATTCACCGAGTTACTAGCTTCATAACTTTCACCCGACGAAGAAGATGAAACGGAAGGCGACATTGCAAGCGAAGAAGGTGAAGAGGACCTTACTGGTAAAGAAAGTGAAGGATCAACATGAAGTTGATGTTCTTGGGGGGAAGTGCTTACGACCGAAGCACTTACTGCATTTGGGATTACCTGAGTGGAAAACAACCACACCGGCAATCCAATTGTGAGACCTGGAAGGCTCAAAGTAGCGATGTGAGGAGGACCAATGTTTCCGTAAGAAGGAAAAAAAAAAGGTTCCCCTGGAGCAGAGGTTCCTTCATTGGTCATTTCGGGAACTGATGCCATAAAAAACAAAAATCCAATCTAGAGTCCACTAGGGAAGACAAACATCACACGCTAAAAATCTAAGAAGCAAGAAAACAAACAAAACCTTCTCACAATGAATGCACTAGTTGGTGATGAAATCGAACATCGCGGGAACAAAGTAAGAAGGGGCTAATATAGAGTGGGTGGAAAAGTTACGTTGACAACCTTCTTAACGGACTTACACCCTAGTGCAAGCTCCCACACATAATCGTGGGTATACCCTCCAAGGAGCCTGAGTGAGTTTGGCCAACGTCAATTCCAGGTACCGTGAAGACTTGCCCCTCCATAGTCACCTTGTGTAAAAAACCTAGAGATATAGGCCACTAATATTACCAATCACTACAGTGATGCCTGGGGAAACAGTCAACAGTCCGATCCACGTGCAAGGGCAGGGTATCTAGCCTGAAATCAACTTGAAAGGGTTCCACTCATCATTGTGGGTATACCTCTCAAGCAACCCCCATAATATGCGCAACCTCTACACCAAGACCAACAAAGTAGGGTGAGTAACTCTGCCAGTCTCAATGCGACCTCGTGATTGACCCTTGTGTTAGAAGGGCTTCCCAGGACAAAATGTAATAAGTGGATTTAACCGCTCCCTAACTCAAGATACTATGTTTGTTTGCAGCTTTGGAAAGTTATCTTTCACACCTATTCCAAAGCCCTACAACTAATCTAATGTAGGTTTGCTACCCGAAAAGATAAAAATGTCTAATCAATTTTTATAAGCGCTTTATTTTATGGCTGTTGTTACTCAAAAGGAAAATGGCGTGGACAATATGGTGTTTTGACCGACTTGAAAATTATGCAAAAATATGAAGATGCAATCGTTTCATTTCGATGAAAGCTATGCTATGAGAAGGAGAAAAAATTTATCATTCCCATATGCACATGTCCCAAAATCTATTAAACTCGTCAATATCAATATTCTCAAGAAATGAGAAAAAGGTATTGTACACCAATGCAATTCCACTACTTCAAATGCAAGAATGCCCCCAATCTAATATAAAGCAAGAAATTAAATCTTTTTGTTTCAAAAATTTCACTAAAAACAATAATGAACTTTCTTAAAACAAAGAAACCCAAACTAAAAGTTCTCTTTTAAAGAGAACTATTCAGAAGAAATCTGATCTTTCCCTAAACAATTCTAAAGAAAACACATGCTTTGTAATTGAAAGACACTCACAACAAGAGACTAATCCTTCAAAACCAAACAAAGCAAAAGTGGCTAAAAGCAACTCAAAGGATGTCAAGCAGACTGTAAACAGATCAATATAAGCTCCAAAAGTTCAATTCAGCTGTTCAAAGAAAAACTGGGCATCAAATAATGACAAGACCTAATCCAAAAAAATTTACAAATAAGTTCGCAGGCTAGCAATAGAGTACAATGCGAGAATTAGGTATTCTCGCAGGCTGGACATAGGTAGGGTGCAAACATCTCGCACTGGATTACATAGTAGTGTGCGAACTCAGATGATTCTTGCAGGCCACTAAAGGGTACAGTGCGAGAATGTCTGTAAGCACAAAATTTTGGAAAATGGACAAATTTTTGTAGTGAACTTTCAAATCCAGAGAGTCTTGATGGATCTCCCACAGACTCAGAGACCAGAAAACAAGAAATCAAAGCAAGGGAAACTAGACTAACTAGGAAACAATCTGTTCCCCAGCGGAGTCGCCAATTTTGTTATTGGATAAATCCGTAAGTGTGAACACAAACCGATCTCCCTAGATCCACCTGGATCTACAACAAAACACACCAGAACATGACGCTTTCCTTAAGTTTTAGATATTGAATTTACTAGCAGGAAGGAATAAGTAACATACCTTAGTATCACTTCCTAGGGTCTTTGTTGCTCCTTCTTTGCTCTGGTGCTCTCGTGAGGTCAAGACCAAGACAACACAAACCAACCAAAGTGATAGCAATAGCATAAACTCAATAAAAACCTATGTATGTGATCAAGGAATCATACAATAAAACACAACAAGCTTTATAGGAAAGAATCATATTACTGTATCATATTAAATGTGAAAGAGAGATTACAACCATGGCCTTGATGTCGTAAGGTCCCTTCCAACTGTCCTTCGTTCCCCACACACTTTGACTCCAAGAATTCTGAGAGCGTAGATCTGATGATATTCACAATCTATTTTGACAAAACAAATCTCAAAGTCACTCCAACCAAGCTGATAATTCCAAACCAATCAAAAACAAGCTCATGAACCAACAAAGCTAACCCAAGCTAACTTTCTCCATGAGAACTCCTCTCCTTTTATAAGTTGAAGAGGATAAGGTGAGGAGGTTAGGATGATCCCACTAAATCATGAAAGCGAGTAAGATCCAAACCATTCGGATGCCACCTCACCATAGAAGCTTCTCCTTCTAGAATATTCGAGAAAATGCTCATTTTTCCCACATGCAAGAATTCTCGCACCCTAGATATAGAGCAACCTGCGAACACCTCACACCCTGGCTATAGTGCAACTTGCAAGAATGGGTCATTCTCGCACCCTGCCTATATAGCAACCTGCGAACTTCCTTTTTTACAAGGTTTTTACATAGGAAAATGCAACTTATTTTCTCAGGAAAAGTTCTTCTCCCTTCTCTCTTTAGGAACTCAGGCCACTGACCCTTCTGAAGGCCATAGATAGGTTTACATCATTAACGATCATAGGGATGATGAAAATAATGTGTAACACTAGGGATTCAACCCCTTCATTAGTTGACATCGTATAGTGGCCAGTGAAACACTTATTTGGACTGATCAAAGCATCAACTGATCAATTAGAGAAAAGGATCCAAAAGGCCGAGAGATCTGTCGAGGTTGCAAGGAAGGAAGAGTTTGTCACACAAACATGCAAGATGCAAGAAGCACATGAAAAAATCCAAGTTCAACACAAACTGGAAAAGGTGTAGGAGAGACTTGCCAAAGCGTGGCTGGAGATTCAGAAGGTCACGCTAGAACTACCTGAAGTCGGTGATGTAGGCGAGATGAAACACCAAATTGAGTTGTTACAAGGAGAATGGACACAACTCACCACTCAAGCTGATAAAATGAAAGAATGATTACAAGAGGCTCAACAGTAGCCTCAGATGTTGTAAGAGCATATGCAGAAGATAGTACTACAAGGTAACAATGCTCGAGAAACACTACACAAGAACACAACGAAATGCACAAAAATCTTCAGGGAAGTCAGCGATTGTATGGGCATCATCCCTTGATGAAACCAAGTCTTAGAGGAGGTGTGCATAAATATCCAGGTGTTGAATGAAGAAGTTGCATCCATAATGGATCCTATGGAGAAATAACAAAAAATTGACCAAATTCAACAGGCGAACAATGAGCTGAATGCCCTCTTTGAGGCATAGTCTGTAGCAAAGAAAGAGTTATGCGAATTTTGTCCTGTCATTCAGGTAGTGTACATGAAAATTCATCAATTTGATGCAACAATAGATTCCAAGTGGAAATTTCTGGTCACGTCCAAGACAAAGGTGGATAGCAAAGAGGCAACCCAACAGTCTATTGCAGAGGCATCACTCCTCACCAGGAAATGGCAGGAAAAAGTTGGAAACTTTCAAGGATTAAAGGAGCAAGCCTTAGAATTGGTCACAGAATTAGGCACTTCATTTGAAGAGGTAAAAGAAGAGAAAGAACAAACAGAAGATCCAAAGGAAGAATAAAATGAGGACAAGGGAAAACAAAAGATGCTCCTGGAATATGTGAAAGAACCAAGCACTTGACTCAAGGGTGAGTCAAGCATTATGGTCAAAGCCTGTTGGGCCCTTCGTTTTTGGGATAAGGAATTCCAAAAGTTTTTACTGAGCATGTGTTGCACAAGATTCAATAGAATATGGACAATAGAGCAAGAAAGATCAACAGAAAGTAGTTGGGATGGACAATGCAATGCTAGCCAAGAAACAATGGTTGCAACAGAACAAGAAATCTTGCAAGCCGAGAAGGAAGACACAACCCAACCTATATATAGGGCTGAACATAATTGTAAAAAGGTTGGTCAGTTGATTATGAGTTGGTTTTGATTTTATTGTTGGGAGTTCAGCCAAGTCGAGTCTTGAGTTTGTAATGAATTTGATCTATCAGTTTGAGAATTGGAGCTCTATGACATGATTCCAGAGTCAAGAGTCCGTACAATGCACTACTATGTAATTATTAGTCTATAATCAGAGAACAATTCTAAAGATAATATGAAGAAGGAACTAAATTTTCAAATATGACGTGTCTCTGTGTGTTTTTCCTTATGCATTACAGTTCTTCCTTCTGGGTTATAAGTTCTACTCGATAGTTCTATGTTTAGATTCATGTTCTTAACGTAAGTAGGTTCAATTCTTGCATACATGAGATTCAACACTATTTATGTCTCTTTCAAAAGATCAGGAATGAGTCCTGAAGGCTCTATGGATCCTCTTAAGTCTTTTCCCTACCCTTCCCTATCTATTTGTCACAGCAGTGCTTTGGGTGAGACTTCTTCTCTTCGAAGGAGATGAAAATGCCAATGCTCTATACTACACAGTACCTTTTGTTGGTAACTTGAGAAGGACCCTGGTCTGACCAAACTTGTGCCAACAATGCTCATTTGTAAACTATGTAATACTTATATGGGAAAGTAAGAAAAAAACAAGTCAATATGACTAATTTCCTTTGTGTTCTCCTACAACTTTGTCATAAGGAACTCTAAACCTCTTTTTGATATCTTCATCACTCGACACTCTCATGATGTTGTAGATGGGTGGTATGTTATTAGTTGCACCTATGTTGTATTCTCCATCTACTCTTGTTCTCTTATTCTAACTTGAACTATCCTATTTGTCTCTAAAATCTGTCAAAGTGTGGAAATATGTGCTTCCACATATGAGTGCATTTCTTCTTTCTTCTATGTTGCTCACTCAAAATCCTCATTAGTAACCTCCTTGAATTTATCTATGATCTTGTGTAATTCATCCTCCATTAATTCTTGAATGATAACTTTATTTAAAACTTTCATCTTCTTCCGTTGTTTTATTCTTGGTTTCTTAGGGTTTTCCTTCCTTTTCTCACCAACAGGTGGTGGGACTTCACACATGTCTTATTTTCCATTTCCTTCCTCTCCTTGTTCCTCTTCTTCTTTATCTTTTTTTGGTTCTATCTTTGGGATTCTCCACCCTTCATCCCAATCATTTACTATTTGGATGATTTCTTCTCTACCACTTTATAATGCATCACCAACCATTGGTAGTCTGGATCCTTCTTTTCCTGAATATAGATATAATTCATTCCCTCTTTAAATCAGGCAATACCTTTATATACTGCAACAATCTATGGTGGAATGCACTGCATATCCTCAATGAATTTACGAATCATCTATTTGGAAATAAAAAAAAAGTAACATTATTATCCATTTGTCAATCCTTATGCATAGTATTCCATAAAGGCATCTATCTCATTGCCAAAAATGACTTATGGATTCCTTCCAAGAAATGTGTCTCTTCTGGCTCCCTCCATGCAGTCAGTGCTATAAATATTAATAACCAAGAATAGTGGAACTATATTTCTTTCTCCTATGCCTCCCTGCAATGCATCAAAAAATGATTGACCACAATAGTCAACCAGTTTATCATTACTCTTTCCAAACACTTCTCTGTTGTTCCTATGGCTCCTGCTGGTACCTGGTGTTTGTGACATTTTCTTAGTAGCTTACATGCCAACACTTGTGACACAAACCTTACTGTATAATCATTGATGCTTACTACATCGAGCCCACACATTCCTCTATATGTTCCATACTTCTCCTTGATCCTCTCTAACAGTGCTTTCTCATTGGCCTTGCCCATGAATACTGGAAAAGGGCCCTCTCCTTGTGTAGGTAATCCTATGATTTGCGCTATCAATTGTGTACCTATCAACATGGATTTGTATAACCATAGAAATCTTCCATGGACACAACTAAGTAACAACTTAAAGCATGCATTGATTTCTATGCTCGTACCGAAATGGGGTATCTCCAATAGATTTAAAATCCTTGCTCGTTGCAACCCTTTCACCCATTCCTTCAGTTGGAGTGTCATTACTAGTGATCCAGGTCTCATTACTATGCACAAATAGTTCTAGGTTGCTAGCTCTAGAAACGTCTTCGCATATGACATGTTGTGGTTTGAGCATATCAAACTCTTTATTTCTCCTAGCACTTATCCCTTGATAGTGACCCCAAGCGGAATCACTTGTGTAACCATGGAATACTTGGGTTCCTTATATAGTCTAACTTTCTTCTCTATGGGTTTTATGAGTGGCACATATGGTCGGGGAAATTTTACTGGATGCTCCATGCTCAAGGACTATTCTTGAACTATCGCTACGGTCAACTTACTGTGTTTTTCCTTTGTCCCTGATGTAGATACTACTCCCTTAGGTGGTGCCATAACTCTCTGTGCTTCAAATTTGTTTTGTAAACTCTCTCGATGCTTATGCGGATATTTGACTCTCCTCTCCATTCTCTTCAACTATCAAGAAACAATAACCTTTACTCATCATCCCTTTATCTTATTTTATATCTTGTTTCCAACTATTATCTTTTTATTCGTGCCCAAACCTGTTGTCTAATCCAAATGTACTCACATTCAATTATTTCCATACTCTACAATAAATTTAGATTATTATACAGATCATGGTCTAGATCTTGCCAGTCTTTCATGATCTTGTATCCTCTTTCCATTTATGACTACGTGACTCCATTACTTCACCATTATGATCTCTCTTTCATTCTTATCCTATCATTTGTGCTCTTTAATAATTTTTCTGTCCTATACACTGATCTTTGTCGCACTTCAATCCTCCTTCCTGCACACAATATTTGCAGCATTTTCTAGTTTTATTGCCTATCTAGTTTAACCTTATGTATAACTTCAAACTTCAAGATATTTTACTTCTATAATAAATTATAATACAAGTATGATGGTACACATATTGCACACTCATACTAGTTCACATAAGTACAAATTTCCCTATACAGTTTCATCCAACTACCATAAACTAGGCCTTCCACAACTTCTCCATTCATATTCTCCAACTGAACAACAATTGCATATATAAGGAACCTAATCACATTTGGACCTAACCAATGCATCTAAAACTTCCCAAGGTGATGAAAAAACTCTCCTTCATAGAGAAAACTAAGTCTCTTATCAGAAATTTCTTTCGTTTAACATGCCTATCATGCCATGATTTTTCACATGCTTTTGATCTTGCTTATGGAAACCTACGGAAAATCGGTCCTCTTACAACTCTACTAGCTCTGGTATTCTCTTCTCCAATGTGCCAGAATATGTAAGCTCTATCAACACAACAATGCACATAATCGATACTATGAATTCCATATGCATAACAACTTCTTGACCATACACTAGTCTAAATGGGGTCTTTCTTATCAACTTCTTACTTGTAGTCCTATACTCCCATAACGTTGCTGGAATCCTCAAGTCCTAGTCATCTCAGCTTACATTACACACCTTCATGAGTGCATGCTCTAGGATATTATTAAAGGATTCTACTATCCCATTTTTCTGAGGATGATACGATGTTCTCTCTTGATGATGAATCTAAAACTCCTCTTTTAAAGATGTAATTTTCCTATTCATAAAATGAGTTCCTTGATCACTCATAAGTATTATTGGGAATCCAAACCTTGTAGCCACATTTTCAAAAAAAAATAGTGCAGGAGACTTCACACTACAATCTCTGAATGGTTCTTCCTTGGTCCATATCATCAAGTAACCTTTCATAGTAATTATGTATGCGACTCCTAATATCTTTGTTGATGGGTTGATCGGTAAAAAAAAATCAAGTCCCCATTTGTCAAAATATTGTAATGTCACTTGTGGTACTGAGGGCATATCATCTCTCCTGGAAGGCTTCCCAATTATTTGGTAAATTTCACAAGTGTTACAAAATTCCTTAGCATTCTTCTAAAGAGTAGACCACCATAGTCCTGTGGACAAAATCTCCTGAGTTGTTGATTTTCCTACATATTGATATCCTACAACCCTTACATTGGCCTCTGGCAATATAATATGTATTTCATGTTCACATACGCATTGTTGTAGAATACCATCTGCACCTAACTTTTACAAATATCCTACTATTAGTTGATAGTCTATTTTCCTCACTACTAACTGCTTTTTCTGTACAAGTGTATGATTTGGTGGGGCTACTTCTATACTCAAGAAATGAACCATGTATGAAAAATAGTCATCAACCATTTATATTATAAACAAGTGTGCTTGTTGGCACAACGACAGACACAGGGTTCACCTCCAAGAGTGCACCAATAAGCCCTAACTGTTGGCCCTTTCGGAAACACCTACGAAGCCGATGTAGTCTCACCCGAAGCAATTATGAGGGGGTTGCAGGAAAAAAGATGTCCACAACCAAAGGGAATATCAAGTGGATCTAACACAAGAACAACACAACTTTCATATATCACTTATCATCTTATATCTATTCTCCACATCTACTTATCATATCTAAAATAGTAATGCAATCACAGTATATCAATGATAGAGATAAAATACCAATCACACACAACACAAAATATACGTGGTTCACCCTCTCTCTAGGGCTACATCCACATAAATGTGTTATACTATATTAAGGTAAATCATAGAGTTCTTGTCTGCGCTCTTAGCTAGCAGATCTTCTTTTTTCTCCTCTCTTTCTCTCCCCTCCTTGCACACCCAGTTGCAGGGTTGATCTTCGTACCCAGTTGAAGATCTTACAATACCAGAAGCCTCTCATACTCAACACTTATTTTCTCACACACTACTACTCTCTCAATCACACAACAACAAAGAAAACCACAATAATCATAACATTAACCCATCCCAGGTCCTTTAGACCTCTATTTATACATTACAATACCTCACCAACATCCTTAGACCGAAATATAGGTGTCTGAAACCCTAGATACCAAAACCCTAGGTGTCTAAAACCCTAGGTCAATTTGACCCATATTTTCAGGGCTTCACCAGCCTGTCTTTCCTTCCTTCTCGCGTGGTGCTCCAAAGAATACAACGGTGGATTTTTCTGGTTTTTGAGTTGTTCACGGTCCCCCTTTCTTTCTTATCTGTCCTCCTCGATCTTCTCATCCAACGACTTACTTCACTCCGTATTTTCTTCTCTTTTTCTCACTTTGACCCAGTAACAATAACTGTGTCTTCCGCGAAGTTTGCATTATCCCTTTTCTTCCTTGATCTTTGCTTGATTCCATAACCAAGGGCCAACACACCCCCAACATTCACCTGTGACTCGTCCCAAGGCACTTCAGACCTAGTCTTTTTGTATTACTTTGACTTCTGACTGTGTAGTGCAGCCTCTACTTTCTGCTTTATGCCTCCTTTTCCTCCTTATGCAGACTATTTTTCTGTGTCTGGTACCTAGTTTCAACTACACCTGGTACCTATACCCTTTTCTTCTTGCATTTACTGGGAACTACAGGGAAGTCGTTTGTCATAGTACAATTTCAACTGGCTCCCATTCACTAAACCTTCCTTCCATTCTCCATTCAACATCTTCAATTGCGCAACTCCTCCCTCTATAACATTAGCGATCTCGTATGGCCCTAGCCAATGCATTATGAACTTACCAGGATGTTTTATGAACTTGCTATCATACACTAGTACTAGATCACCTTGTTTGAATGCCTTCTTCTTGATGTTACTATCATGATAGGCCTCTCTCTTTCCTTTTGAACCTATTGATGGAATCCTGCAATGAATATATCTTCCTCTAGTTCAACTAGATGTGCAAGACTCTCTTGAGAAATGCCAGTGTCATCCATATCTATAAAGGCAACAATTATTAGGCTTGGTAACAAATATTCCATTGGAACAACAGCTTCAAGACCATATACCAACTTGAAGGGGGTCTGCATTGTTAGTATCTTGCAAGTAGTTCTATATGCCCACAATATTGCTAGTACTCTTAGATCCCAATAATCCTTGCTCACACTGCAAATCTTCGTGAGCACTGTATCCAAGATCTTGTTGAATGATTCAATTTTCCCATTTTCTTGTGGATGATAAGGTGTTCTCTTATGATGGTGGACTGCAAATTCCTCAGTCAGGGCTTCAACTATCTTATTGATGAAATGTGTTCCTTGATCACTCATAAGGATCTTTGGGCATCCAAACCTAGTTATGAAATCATCAAATATGAAGCGTGTAGCTGTAGTTTCACTACAGTCCTTAACTTCTCTTGCTTCAGCCCATCTGGTCAAGTATTATGTTGTTGTAATTATGTACCTTGCTCTTGTACACTTTCCTAGTGGGTTTATAGGTCCAACGAAGTCAATGGCCCATTTCTCAAATTCTTGTAGGGTCAGCTGTGGGGATAATGAAATTTCATCTCTTCTGGATGGTTTCCCAACTCTTTGGCATATGTCACAGGCTCTGGAATAGTCTTAGCATCTCTATATAAGGTAGGCCACCAAAGGCCATCTCTAAGAACCCTCTACACAGTTACTTTCCCTATGTAATGTCCTCCTACGATGCCTTCATGATATTCTATGAGGATCAGTGGTCGTTCTTCCGCCATAACACACCTTCTCAATATTTCATTAGGTCCCATCTTGTCTAGATGTGCAACTATAAGTGAGAAGTTTGCAATGCGCACTACTAGTTGTTTCTTCTGAGGAATTGTATATTCACTAGGTGCCATTCCTGTTGATAGGAACTGGACTATGTCTACGAAGTGGTCATCGATATTTCTAATGGATAATAGTTGTGCATCCTCCAAATTGGTCATCTCTTCACCATGTTCCAATCTTGACAAGTGATCGGGACCTGTGTTCATTCTCGCGGGCTTTACTATAATCTCAAAGTCATATTCTTGAAATAGCAGGAGCCATCTGCAT
>ML779537.1:661423-682133 GCA_009831015.1 Picea engelmannii
CCCCCAACACTGGCTTGTTGACTAGGTATTTCAGCTCGAAGTGGTCAATAAACATTTTAAAGTGTCCTCCCAACAAGTAGTGGTAGAACTTCTGCAGTGCGTACACCATGGCCAATCCTTCTCCCTCTGTAGTGGTGTAGTTAATTTCTGTTGTTGATAGCTTCCTTCTAGCAAAGGCTAATGGGTGATCAATGTATCCTTTTCCTAGTTGTGCTAACACGTCTCCCAATGAAATGGAAGACACATCAACATGTGCGTGAAACTCCTTGGTCCAATCTGGGAAGATCAGAATGGGCACAGTAACCATTTTATGTTTCAGTGTGTCGAAGTTCTACTGGCATTCTTCTGTCCAACTAAATTGACAATCCTTCTTCAACAACTTCTCCATGGGTGTTGTAATATGAGCATATCCCTTAATGAACTTCTTGTAGTATCCTGTGTGTCCCAACGTAGTTTGTATCTATTTGAATGAAGTAGGAGGGGGTAGATCAAAGATAATGGAAATTTTGGATGGATCTACCAACAATCCTTTCTTACATACAATATGACCTAACAGAATTCCAAATGGTGAAAAGAAAATACATTTCTTCAAGTTCAAGGAAATTTGACACTGCCTGCATTTATCCAACATTAGCCTTAGACATTCAATATGATTCTTTAATAAAATAAAAATAGTCCAATTATCAAAGTATGCTTCCATAAATTTATGCAAAAACTCCTTGAATGCTTCGACCATCACCCTGGAAAAGATGGTTGGGGAATTCTTTAATCCAAATTCCATCAATGTATACTGATAAGACCCCCATTCTGTTGAAAATGTGATCTTGTGGAAATCTTCCTTGCCAATCCGGATCTGATGGTATCTTGAAAATCCATCTGTAAAAGAATATACTTCTTGGCCTCCCACATTATCTAACACTTCGTCAGTGAATGGTGTAGGGAAGAGTTCATGCAAACAAGCATCATTCAACTTCCTGAGATATACGCATATCCTGATTTCTCTTGGCTCCTTGTCTTGTACCACCATAGGGATAATCCACTCTGACTCTTCGACAAGTTCTATAATCCCTGCTTCCAACATTTTGTCAAGATCAATCTTCACTTTTTCCTTATATTTAGGGTTCAATCTGTAAGGTATTTATTTGACTGGTCTTGCATCTGGATTCAAAAGGATCCTCATCTCTCCCATAGGCCCTTTAATTCCCTTCATATCAGTGAACTTGTTTGGAAACAAGTCGTGATATTCATGCAGTAACTCTGTAATTTTTTCAATGGTAGCATGATCCAAATAATATCTGATATTAGCAAGCTTTGGGGTCTATTCTTTTCCAATATTGACCTTCTTAATATTGATTTCTTGTCCAATAAATGGTAACTCAACTCTTGGTCCTTCTACATCTCTCTAGCCTTCAGTTTCTACGATGTGCACCTTCTTGGGATCATCGTCTTCATCGGAATTGATGTTGTAGCGGCTCTGCAATTTCTGGAGAGGTGCAGTCCATTCGTCCTCTTATTGTTCCAAAGGAAGGCTAGATGCCTCTTCAAATAATTTCCATTTCACAATCTGTAATGCTTGATCTACTGATGGGTATTGAATTTCAAATAAGAAGGTAGTTACAAAATTCTGAGTCATACCTTTCCAATCTGCAGTGATGAGGCACAACTCTTCTTAGAGGTACCAGTTGATAGGGGTGGTCTCCAATGTGTTAATGAATTTGTGAACCCATTTTTCTTGAGGAATGTTTCTCCAGGCTTCCTCACAACTCCGTACATGGTCCTTTGGACAACTTCGACTTGTATAGCAAACTTCACAGCCTTCTACTTTTGCTGAGAACCGCACTGTCATTAGGGTACAATATTCTACCCATTCTGTAATGCTTTGTTTATGTGCCCCCGCCATCTTTCTAGGGTTTCTCTCAGGGCCTCATCGATCACCAAAAATCTTTGTTACATTGGTACACTCTCTTCAAATTATGACAAGAAGGTTTCTAGAGGATTTAGACCATCAAAGGTGGGTAAGTTACTTACTGTTGTGTCAATCTAGCAAGGTTATCTAGTTAGTCTAGCACATATTCTTGTAGATACTTCATAAATTTAATTCTTCCAATTCTCCAGTGCTTATTCTAAGTTTGATGAACATGCACTATCACTTTTCCATCTTAAGTTCTCATCGGTTGTAGGATTAATGTAATCCTGTTGTTTGGTTGTTAACTTGTATATATTTTCTAGTGTATATGTGTGGTCTTCTTCTCTGATAGGTTCTGTGTACCACTGACCTTCATTCGGGTCTAGGGGTGCAAAGACCCTAAGGCCATCTCTTTCAAAAGTCATACATCTTTTCTTTAAATCAACCACAGTGGAATTATTGAAGGCCCAATCAATTCCTAACAACGTGGGGTAAGGACAACTATCATCAACTATTTCAATTACCTCAAAATCTGCAAACGTTCTTTCTCCGTCGATGTCCACAAGGACATGCCCCAATCCTCCAAAAGGGATTACAGCTTGTTCGTTATCCATCCTAATACTAATAGGGGAATAGATCAACTTCATTTTTCCCATCAGTTCCCAAGTTTTCTTCATCATGACATTGACCTTCAACCCTAAGTCGATGACTACATATTCTATCTCATACTCTCCTATTTGAGCATTCAAATGTAATTCCTTATTTGTCCTTCTCTTCTTACCAATTTGGTGTACTTCCCTATTCAATAAGGGGTCTATATTTCCTAGATCATATTGTCTGATTAAATTTTGTAAGTCTTATACAACGCTCTCATCCTGAATCAACTTAATACAAGTATATAGGAATTCCATGAGCTTGCTTACCTCTTTTTCTTATTTTAGCGAAGCTGACTAATCAAATGGCAGAGGAATTCCATATTCTCTCACTTTTGGTCTAGTCTTTGATGAGGAACCTTGGTCTCCTCTGAATTATTTCCTTAGTTACTCAAACATTTGTCTTTCTTTATTTTCATCAAACATTTGTGTCTTCTCTGTAGCTTTCCTAATTCCTGAGTCTTCGGTAATATTTCCTTGGGTTAGTTTGTCATCTCCTATAACAACGCCTCCTCTTTTTATAACAGGGACTCTAGGATATTCTACATGAGGCTCATCATATATCAGTTTCACTTGTAGGTTTTGTTGAGTTCCTCATCTTTCCTGAAGCTTATCTAGCAGCATAGGACAATTTTCTATAGCATGGTCAAATGAGCTACAGTATTTGCAAGTAGTACAAGGGTTCTAACAATCCCTTGCAAGGTGTCCTAGTTTTGCACAATTATAACATATGATCTGTCCTCGGCCTTGACCCATTCCTCCTCCTCATCCTCTTCCTCTGAATCTACTGCGAGAATTGAAGTTTCCTCTCCCAGGAGAGTTATACTACGTAGTGTTTCCTTCTTCTTGTACTTCGCCTTGAATATTATATATGTCTCTTGAACTTTCATGCATGATATTGTAAGCCCTACAATCCCTATCATCATGTCCTACAGACTTACAAAATGTACAGTACAAATTTGTAGGTGTCTAAACATACTTTTGCATGTAGTAGCAATCACCAGGGCGATGTCTGTTTCTGCATACCTCGCACCAAGGTAAGGTGACTTGCTTCAAAGGGATCAGAGCTCTAGAATCCAAGTATTCATTGAATAGGGGACAATGTTCCTTGTCATGGCCTTCTGATCTACATCTGACACACTAAATTTCTTCCCTTTTATCTTTTCCCTTGTCTCTCTTCATATCTTCGACCTGCAGAGACAAACTAGTTAGTTGACTCAAGATCTGACTCATACCTGAGATGGATTCTCCCATAGGGGTTGATTCTAACTTCATGGCGATATACAATGCCTTAGACTATGAAGCAATATTTTGTTTCATCAAAGGGACTCTAATGTGTGGTAAGAGGGAAGCAATGGACCATTCTTTGTTCTATTCATCTGGGATCTAAAAAGTCAATCAACCCGTTAAGGTTTTGAATCTCTAATAGAATTTCCAAACAGGTTCGGCCACCTTCTGCTTGATCTCCTTCAGTTCTGTAATACACTGCAACTCCAACTTGGGTTTCTTGAACTCTGCAATTATCACATTCTTAATCTGATTCAGTTCCTTATGATGTGCAAGTCCTTGAACAAGCTTCATGTACCATCTCAGTGTGTGATCCCTTAGAGTGGTACTAAATTGGGTTCTTTTGACAACTTCATCAGTGACATTTTTAATATTCCATACGGCTTCACATAGGAACTAGTGTTGATTGGGATCTTCAGATCCATATCCCCTAAATATAGGAAGCCTCATCTCATCTGCCATATATCTTCCTAGGGTTCCTGACTGAATATGTGGTGGACTACTATTGACAGTGCTCTCGATGCTCTAGTGACTGGGATTAATCTGGTTTCTTAATACTACTGAATCAACAGGAAGGATAACAGTACTTACTTCGATGGTCTATGCAGATTATGAGGTTTCAGGTTCTCCTCGGTGAATCTCTTTAGATTTCCCTTCCTCTATCCCAATAGGTTCTGAATTCTCCCCATCTATCAGATTTGCCTCTTCTCCACTATAGAAACCTTCGTCCCCGTATTTTTGCTTAAATAGTTTTGCAAGGTGAACTTCTCAGAACACTTTCCCACTGCGCATATGTCTAGCTTCTGTGTCAATATCACTGTTTAAATTCTTGAACATTAGCCTTTTTAGATCTGACCAATCTACTATATCTTCAATATGTTCTTCTCATGCAATAACATCTTGAGTCTCAACTTTAGGAATTGTAAACATTTTCCTCTAGGTCCCTTGAAGAAGTATCTCTTAGCTTGGTTGTATTATTCTACTCTGTTAACCACAAACTATATGATGTACCCTTCAATGGTGCTATCAAACAAGTGATCTACTTTTCATGATACAACGTTATCAACTCTTTTGACCTTCTTGATCAGCTCTGATGTCCAAACCATAGGAGGTCTAGATTGGATCTCAAACTGGGTATTTGCTAATCTAGATAACCACTCGGATAACTCCTGATGGATTCCTCCGAAGAAGATCTCGTGTATATCAGTAAAGATATATCTTCCTATTCAATCCTCTATACTCAAATTAGGGTTCTTGTTATGGGCTTTAGCGAAGTCCTTTTCTTGATCCTCTATCCACTTTTGAATTTCTATCTTCGACGGAAACCACCTTGACATTCCCTCAAGAAGATTCTTGTCCCAGCAACTGAACCATTTGTTGGCATAGGGGCAAACCCAGGGTTCACCTTCAAGAGTGAACAACAAGCCCTAACTACTAGCCCTTTTGGAAACACCTACGAAGCAGATGCAATCTCACCTAAAGTAGTTATGAGGGGGTTGCAAGACAAATATTTCTACAACTAAGGGGAATATCAAGTGGATATAACACAAGAACAACAGAATGTTCATATATCACTTATCAGACTATATATATTCTTCACATATAGCTATCATATATAAAACAATAATGCAATCATAGTATATCAATGACAGAGATAAAATACCAGTCACACACAACACAAAATATATGTGGTTCACCCTCTTTCTAGGGCTACGTCCATAGAACTGTGCTATAATATATTAAGGTAAAGCATACAGTTCTTGGTTGCGCTCTTAGCTAGCAGATCTTCTTTCTTCTCCTCTCTTTCTCTCCCCTCCTTGCGCACCCAACTATAGGGTTGATCTTCACACCTAGATAAAGATCTTACAATAGAAGAAGGCTCTCATACTCATCACTTCTTTTCTCACACACTACTACTCACTCGATCACACAATGACAAAGAAAACCACAATAATCATAACATCAACCCATCCCAGGTCCTTTAAACCTCTATTTATACATTACAATAGCTCACCGAAATCCTTAGGCAAAAACCTAGGTGTCTAAAACCCTAGATACGAAAACCCTAGGTGTCTAAAACCCTAGGTCAACTTGAATAGTATTTTCAGGGCTTCACCAGCTTATCTTTCCTTCCTTCTTGCGTGGTGCTCCATAGCATCCAACAGTGTCTTTTTCTGCTTGTTGAGTTTTTCATGATCCCTCTTTCTTTCTTATCTGTCCTCCTCGATCTCCTCGTCCAACGACTTACTTCACTCCGTCTTTTCTACTCTTTTGGTCACTTCGACCCAGTAATAGTCACTATGTCTTCCGCGAAGTTCAAATTCTCCCTTTTCTTCCTTGATATTCACTTGCTTCAATAACCAAGGACCAACAATGCTCTTGTTAAATTCTCATACATGTTTCCTGCATCTTCCATTAATAGTATGTGTGATAAGTGATCAGGTCTTGAATTAAATTTCCATGGTTTCATGATCACCTCAAAGTAATATTCTTAAGACAATAATAGCCATATGCATATTCTCCCCCCAACACTATCTTGTTGACCAAGTATCTAAGTGCAAAATGATTTGTATACATCTTAAAGTGAGAAACCAACAAATAATGTCTGAACTTTTGTAGTGTATATACCATGGGCAATCCCTCACTCTTTGTATTAGTATAATTTTTTCCTTAGTTGAAAACTTCCTATTATCAAATGCAATCAAATGGTCTAAATATCCTTCTCCAGGATGTGCTAGAACTACACCTAATTCCATATATGATGCATCCACGTAAATGTGGAAATCCTTCTTCCAATATGGGAATATCAAAATCTGCATAGTAACCAACTTCTTCTTCAAGGTATCCAAACTTTTCTGACATTCCTCATTCCATTGAAATTTCACTTCCTTTTTCAACAACTTCTCCAACGGGGCTATGAACTATGCATATCCTTTGATAAACTTTCTATAATACCCTGTATGACCCAAAATTTCTCTCAACTATCACACCGGAGTAGGAAAATCAACAATCACAAATATTTTCACATGATCAACTAAAAATCCATGTTTACACACCACATGACCCAACAAGATTCAAAAAGGTCCACAAGAAATACATTTCTTCAAATTCAACAAGATCTGGCATTTCCTACACCTATCCAACATTAAGCACAAATTTTGAACATGGTCTTTAAACAAATTAAATATTGTCCAATAATCTAAGTATACTTCTAAGAACTTATGAGTAAACTCTTTGAAATTTGCTAGAACTACTCTGAAAAATATCGTTGGTGCATTCTTCAAACCAAAAGAAATAATTTCCTATTGGTAACACCCCCATTTTATCGCAAATGTGGTATTATGTCTATATTTCTATGCTATCTCGATTTGGTGATATCCCATAAACCCATCAGTGAATGGATACACTTCTTGACCTCCTACATTCTCCAAAACTTCATCTATGAATGGTGTAGGGAACAAATCATGTAAACAAGAGTCATTTTGTTGGGGCCTTCATTTTTTATTAATAAAAGTTGTGCAAGCAATACTATAGTCCCAATTTTGGTTAGCAAGTTGCACAAGTTAAAAGAGAGATAAACAAAGGAATAGAGAAAGAAACATAAAATGGTTAGAGGGACAATGCAACACCATCCTGAAGAGAGAGGTTACAACAAGAACAAGAAAGAAATAATTTGAAATCCAGTTGGATTATATATACGTGATGTATATTATTATAAAGGGTTGATAGGATTTTCATTCACTTCCATTTAGGTTATGTTATTGTAGTTAATGTCCATCTTTGGAAAATGGTAGACATATTTCTAAGAATGAGCTTGGAGCCATAAAAGACTGTAACAGAGTAATGGCTTATTGTAATATCGAGAAAGAAAGGGTCCAGGGATAACCTTGTTTCTCAGTAGTTCATAGTTTTTGTTATCTTTGGCATGACCAGGAAGTGTCTATTTCTATTGAATTGTATCTGAGAAACCCTTTTGATAACAATATATGGAAGGACACAAAAATTTGAAAATATTCTATGTAATTCTCTGTCTATGTCTATGAATTGTCATTCTACTTTACTTCTTCATGTCTGATAAGATTTATATGTTATAGCTTGTTTGAAAATGTTGTCGCAATTATGTTGTCTTTACTATGAGTTATAAATAAGTTCAGATATGCTACTTGTGAGTTCATCTTGTGAAAGACTATGTTGAATCTTGATTATTCTTGAGACCTAACTAAGTATTCTCCTTACCCTTCCCCATATTCTTGTCTTGGTTTTGCTTCAGGTGATACTTATTGTCTCGAGAGAAGATGAAAATTCCAATGCTCTAGACTACTCGATACCCTTTTGTTGGTAACCTAAGAAGGACACTGGTCTGATCAATTCAACACCAACAAAATGGTTATGTTGTTGGGACCTGCATTAAAAGGGAACTCGTAGGGATAATGCTTCCATGGATTCATCGATATGATATTCACTAGTGATGGGAGAAAAATTGTGATGCCTTCATATGGAAAGAAGTGGATCTGTAAGGTAAATCTGTGAAATATACATAATATGTTGTATTTTACTTAGAAATATTGAGCAACCAGTACGAGATATTTTGGGTTAAGTTTCCGAAAGAACTATTCCATTGGACAGATAGGCTCCAAGAAGCTTTGGAATTCCAAGAACAAGTCAAGAAGACATGTGCTTGGGATACAAAAAATATTGCAACGCTTCATTGGCTGGATCATCTGTTAACGCGAGCGGTCGATTTATGGGTAAATAAAACTATGGAAGGACACATTATTGAATTTGCAGCTAAGAACCAACAATATTTTTCATGGGTAGAAGCATATTTCAAGAAAGACGCAAGGGGAACAGTGTTGAAAGAAATCCCCTTATGGATTAAGGTTTTCTTGATGGAGGAGGGGATGATGACTATTTCCCCGAATGAGATGATAGCCTGAACACCCTTGCTTGGGGTGGGGTAATTTTGGGGTGGAATCATGGCCTAAGAGAGGGAAAAGGGTTCTTTTTCAAACAAGGGAGTAGCCAGAAATGGAATCAAGGGACAAGCGATCCTTGAAAAGAGACACCATAGTTGAGAAGTGGTGATGTGGTAAGATAAATAAAGCAGTGAAACAATCCGAGAATTTGCGGAAAGAACTTGGACCAGGAGAAGTCGAGGAAGCAAAGAAGGAAGAGTTGCAAAAGATGAGAATACAGGAAAGACTAGACAGTCAAATATTAAGTCAGAGATAAGTGAAGAGAGAAAGAATTCCCCAAGAGGGTGGACAAGAAGAAGAAGGTCTAGAAGCATGGGGAAAGGAAGCAAACATGGATATTGCAGAAGAAAGAGAAGATTCATCCCCGATACCAGGAAAGATTGAGACTCTGATTGAAGAGATTGCTCCAGAGGATGAGAACGAGACCCCCCATATCAAAGAAATCCACCCCAAATCCAGTGACACTAGCTCTGAATCACCCATACCCCAAGTGTCTTATATACCAGTGGTAAATTATATACTGCCTTCTTATGCTATTCTTGTTTCATTACAGTCAATTAGTCAGTGACAACCAGTAAGAACGAATACTAGGAGGATATTGGGATCCCCTGGTAGAATGCAACATGGATCATTAGGTTTTATCTTTATAGGAGCAATAAGATCAACAATGGTTGGAAATGCGGGAGGTTCGATCGCTAGATACTCAAAATTCTAGGGTAAAGAATATGAGTATGTTGAGCAACATTGGTTCTTATGCGAAGCAATCTAGAGATCCAGAGGGACTCTAGATGCAAATAAATTGGCCAAATTCTAGACTACCTTGAGAGTTCGTTCTCGCAAATGGTAAATGAAGGCTATTAAGCCAGGAGTGCCAAGAGTGCAAGGATAAGCATTTGCACTTGGCCAAGTATGGATAAAATTCATAGCAGAGTTTAAGATACCTCAGTCATAACAACAAGCTCTGTCTGAGTTGTGGGAAATTCAACAAAGGGAAGGTGAATAGGCCTGGGAATATAGTCAAAATTTTAAAGATTCTATAGGGAGGCTAGCACATCCAATTCATGAAGATCATCAAAGAGAATGGTATATCCATGGATTTCTACCTCTGACATGAATTTCATTAATGCAATAGCAAACAACCACTTTGACTGATGTATTGGAACAATAAATGAAGATTGAAGCCATGGAATGATATCCGGGGAGCCTAAGAGTGACCATACCCACAGAAGATGCAAATTTGGTGCAACTACAAGGACAAATATCAACACTAATAGAGAATATTCAAGAATTGACGACACCCAGACCAGGACCACTACAACTCTAGTGTACCATATGCTACATAGAGGGAAATTTAGTGAACTAATGTCCACATATGAGGGGACATGGGACCTCCTCAGAATCCAATGGGACCCTCGTCAGGACCCATGGGAGGATTTTCACAAGTATATTCAAATTTATCATTCCATGCCCCAACCCTGTATCATGCCTTTCCAGGTAATTAAGCATCGTCATTAGTTAAGTACTGCGAGATCTTACCAAATCCTGGGAATGGGCCAAGGAAGTGCCCTATTATTCATAAGTATTTAAAGGTACCAAATATTGTACATTGTGAGATCTAGGCATCTACTACGCATGCTACGAATCAATGTAGATCACTGGATGCACTTGCCGATAGACTGGATCGAACATCATTCAAGGTGAATGAAACCCCTCAAGGACCAAGAAGAGGTCGAGGAGGTGGATCTAGAGGAGACTTTAAAGTAGGAAGAACCATGGGGAGAGGACCAAGTAGATGTTACAATTATGATGAGAAAGGTCACATGGCTATGGCTAGGGATTTTCTTCATCCGAGGCGGCCATGACACTCTCACTATAGAACCAATGGGCACACAACTAAAGACTCCCCAATGCTAATTGTGAAATGGGAATATCAGGTAGGTCAACGAGGAGATAATATTATAAGATTAGAGATAAAGAAGTTCATAAAAGGAAAACTACCCAAAATTAATATCATTACTCGAGAAGGAGCAATGACTGGCACAAATGTTGATAATCTGTCTAAGGTCCAAAAAGAAGCACCTAAGGCGGACAAGTATGATCCTTTGAAACAAAAGTTATTCTTTAAAAATTTAATAGAAGTATTCTAGAGTATCCCTGCCCTTGAGATGGAAGAAAACCCCACTCATCCTATCATTTATCCTAATATTTCATAGTTCCTTTCTTCACTCCATGCACCCCGAAACCCTGTAATCCTGATAAGATAACCTGAGTAGTCACAAAAAGTAGTCGACCTTTGATTTCAATTATTTTATGATATTCCTTGGAATGACCAGCTGACAGAAAAGTTGCACTATGCCTTGTACCTAGTCCTAGTAATTGAATAATCTCCAGAATATAGAATAAGGACTTATATTCCTGAGAAGAATACTCAAAGAGTGAAAAGAAGGAAAATATGGGCTGGGAAAGAGTTTAGACTAGCAGCCCAACTAGATGAGTTTGATATTGAATATGTTATGTTCGATCTAGGATCTGATGTTAACATACTGCCTAAAACGACTTGGGAAGCTTTAGGAAAACCCCAGTTGACATATTCCCCAATCCAACTTAGAATGGCCAATCAATATTGTATTTTCCCAATAGGAAGACTAGAGAATGTCATGGAGATATATGTTGTGGGAGTGAATATTGTAGTTGATTTTGAGGTGATCGAAATCATGGGGGATAAGGACCCTTATCCTTCACTACTTGGTATTGATTGGGCCTATGATAACTATGTTGTCATTGAAATAAAGATGGATACTATGACATTTGAAGCATAAAAAATAAAAGTAGTTCATCCCTTGGATTTGTATGTAGGCCCTTGATATACGGACCCAACAGAAAACAATATGGAAGGAGAAGATTTAGATCAGTTATACGTTGTATCAACATGAATGAGAGAGGACTGCATAAATCCTATTGCTGATGGATCAATAATTTGGAGGAGAATACAATCGACAGATGAAGATTTAGAACTAGCATTTGACAGTTGGAAAAAAGGTTCATACGAATTATTTTCAAGAATATGCGCAACCGTCAGAGCATCTAGATGGGATGGAATCAAGGTCAGGGAACATCCGATATATGATGGTACCTTAGAACTTGAACTTTTTATGGTTATCATGGAAGAAAATATAGTGGACGATCAAAGGATTTTAGTTCTAGACTTAGCCCTCTAGGACACCCCTACTAGATGGTGGGATAGTCACAAACTCTTGATCAATAACTAGGAGGATGTGAATCAAGACATCCAATATACATTTCAATATAAGGAGAAATTGGAGTCAGAGATATGGATGGATGTCAAAGTTGCGCAATTTTTCAATGGACAATCTAATCCTAAAACACATATTCAACAATGTGTGAGACAATGGCAAGTTGCAGAAATCGCTTGTGGGTTCAAGTATTTCCCCATTTTCTAGGTCCGATTCTGAAATCCAGGTGCATCCATGAAGAGACCAAAAGGTAAACCAACAACTCGAAAATGTTGGCAGACCAATTTTTCAAGAACTCATATTTTACATTTAAGTACCCTGAGCTTAAGATAGTCCTCCAAAGAATTAAAAAATTTCTTTTTACCGATGCTTGTAAACAGAAATCAGACCCAGTGGTATGTGCCATTCATAATCAAGCGCTTCAATATAACCTTTTCCTAGACACGAAAAAGACACCTATAGAATTCTATAAGATCGAGAAGGATTTGGAAAACCCGAAGGATTTAGAAGAACTAATAAATTTAGCCATTAAGGAAACAAAAGGAAGGAGAGAAATCCAGAACACCATACCCAGTCAGACTAATAGTTCTTATTACCATCCATTGAAGTTGTGAAAAGTCAACATAGGAACTAACGAGCAATCCAAGATAGTTGTGGTAGGATATTATTGGGATGAGAAAACTATCAAAGAAATACATAGCCTATTGTGGGAGTATGAGGACTTATTCCCAAAGACAATCTCAGAGCTAAAAGGGATTAAATGAGTTATGGGAGAGATGAAAATTGAACTAAAACTGGGATCAAAACCTATAAGGAATAGACCATATCATACTAACCCTAGGGTCAAATACAAGGTTATGAGGTAAATATACAATATTCTCGAGGCCAGACTTATTTTTTGAGTTGAATAAGTAGAGTTGGTTAGCCCCATAGTCATCCAGAGAAATAAAGGTACAAAGGACATTAGGGTATATGTAGACTGTAGAACCCTTAACTCTGCCTATGTGCATGACCATTTTCCCACACCTTTTACTGACGAGGTGCTAGAACAGGTTGCTGGGAAAGAATCCTACTCATTTACAGATGGATTTTTGGGGTATCACTATTGTGCCTGTTTCATCACTTGGGTGAGCAGAACAATGGCACTTTCATGCCTAGTTGGGCCTGCTAGACAAGACAAAAGTTAGTGAGTGGATTAAACAAGCCAAACACATGTAATAAACAAATAAACAAACTAAAACAACTAAGGAAATAAAAAAAATAATGCATAAGAAACTTAGAACCCTAAATAGTCAATCAATGACCAAGATTATGCCACCAATGGATAACTATATTAGTTGGAAAAACACCATAGAGAAAAATGAGGACTTATGGGTCCCCTCTTCCTCCTTGGGAGGGATCTTGAGTTCCCTAATGGATATCTCTTCTTACAATGGGAGAAAAATGGAAAATGATGAAGAAAATCAATGCCTATTCCATCAAGAGGTGAGTGGAATGGCTTATTGCAATAGTTCTTGAATACTCCAAGGAGAAAATGGGATTCTCAAGGGAGGATTGAGGAAACATAATAATACTATGATGATCTTGGTTTCTTAGTACACCCATGGCCTCCATTTATAACATTTCTTCAAGGAAAAATTCAACTAGTTCTTAGTGTGAACAAGGGGCCTTTTAGGGCATCCTTTGGTCCTTGAGAAACCCCCCATTCAGATTTCGCTCAGATTTGGAGGTCAAATCAAGTTGGGAGCTGGTCCATAAGTGGTTGGGGGGTCGAGAAGAACCATAAATGCATAGTTCACAGGAGTGCGCAGATTTTCTCGTACACATTCACACATTTTGTGCATTATGCGCTCTACGGGATTTGTTGGCCCACACAATGTGCGTACGCTTCCTTTAGTGAGTTTGCGCATGTCAATTTTTTGCTCAATTGTATTAGTTTTTTCTTTTTGAACTGTATTTTGGTGTTGCAAGTGAAGTAATTGTTTTTGGAATTGTTGTGTTTCTATAATCATTTGCATGCAATGTTATGAATGAAATTTCAGTGATAACAAATGCCCCCTGATGTGTGAGGTTAGGAGCATATGTATAGCCGAAATACATAAATGTTTCTTCTACTAAGAGTGTCATTTTAATGAAGAGTGCTAAGAAGAACTAGAAGAGATATCCTTTAGAGGGAGAGGGGAAACTATGGGACCCAAACCTTTCTCTAGGGAGTAAACAAAATGTATACAAAGGAGGTAGGCATGCCCCATGCTCATGTCATGTAACTCAAAATGTAAGATTGTGACTGAAGTTGTATGTTGATGTAGATAACTGCAGTGCCCTCCGGGGTTGTTTGATAATGACAGATGACAATTTTGAATTTTGAACATACTCTAAAAAGACATAAGGACGCCTGTAATAAGTGGCGATGATTCGTAGGCATGGATGACCTAACAAATTTAGAGGTCTTAGTCTTGTATAAAACAACTGTAATAGTCACATGGTAAGACCCACCATAATAGGAGATTTTTTTGAATTCGAATGTTATGGGGGTCAACGGAATCAAATAGTAATGATGGTTCTTTTTTTGTCATCCGAGACTCCTCATTGTAAAGTTAATGAGTGTCAAGATACTTTCTTCCTTCTAGAAATTGTGATGATTTCGACAGAAAGGGAGATGTGACTCCAAGAAGCAAAGGGCCTCATGAAATCCATGGTAATATGATCAGGGGATGATAGGGAACATGAATGAAGTCAAGGTGCAGTGAGACTTAAGACTACCCTTGGTTGGGGGTATGTTTGAAGGATGATTTGGAAGCAACCATAAAATGGTATCTAGTGTCAGGGGGATGACTAGATATGGAGTTAAATTGTGTGAGAGGCTTGATAAAGTGGAATAACTTAGAGATCATGGGTACATGGTCTTTGGGATACTCTGGGTTCATGAATGGTGTCAAAATGAGAAAAGGAGAGTGGATTCCCCAACCAAGGGAGACATGGGTTGCGTTTCCAGGAAAAGAAGGTCATCAAGGATGATGACAAAAATCTAAGTAAATGCTGGAAACAAAGGATTTTTACAATTACCAAATAAATAAAAAATAATTTGGGATGAGTTTATAGATAAATAAATGGGTGCCCCAGTGTTGTGATGTCTTGGCCTATGATGATACAATTTGCGAAGAGAACTTGTGGAGGGTGGGGGCCCCAAGGGTTTATTTCAGTATGAGGTAATTGAATGGAAGGAAATTTGCAGATGGGAAAACTGATGGTGGATGAGATGTAGGGATAATGATAATATGGAGGCACATTCAATAGAACTGAGAGGAGATAGCTTGGGAGTCCATTGGGAAAGATAGAAATATGATGAGAAGAAGTATGTGGCTTATTCTTGGAAGTGCATAGAAATCTTGGGATTCCCATCCCTAGGGGGTGAAAGCAACATGAGTTTAAAATTTCCAAGGGGAACTATGAATGGGACAACTCATGTGGGGGAGAGTGCTACTGGTTAACATTACCAAAATGAAGTAAAGGTGATGGTACTCCAGAGTCATATGTAAGAACCCTAGAGGTAAACGATGGAGGCTATGAATGGGAGATGCAATTGATTTTTAGAGGGAATAATTACATGCCAATGTCGAACATATAACTGAAGGGGCTACATTGTTTATGATGACCAAGTACCTGTACACATTAAAACTAAATACCCAACATGAACATTATCTGATGATAAAGAACATATAACAACTATTTGATAATTTTGAACATGAGAATGCATACTTGGATGTGACGTGTGGAAAATGATCCCCTGGGGTCAAGTTTATATGGTGACTTGGGGAATGTGACTGCGTAGATGGAGGGATCATGATCCTGTGGTTGAAGATGGATCAAGAAATAGAGGCTCTGGGTTCCTATAACTAAGTGTGGAAGTTTGGAAAAAGGGACTAAATATCGATGGTGGGCCCATATTGTCATCTCATTTGTACCCACCGCTATAGTGAGTTGACGAGAGAATTTGGAGGAGTTTCAGAGATTATGAGAGCTCGACTTGACCGATCCAGGAGGTGAGAGAGTCAATTTAGTGGTCCCAACCTCTTTCATGGTATGAATTTCCTAGTTTTGAGTTAGGGGTTGTACAAGGGGAGGTTTATGGGTGGGTCCATGAATTCGTGAGAGAAGGAAGAATACTTGCACTTAGATGCATGGGTATAATTCCATATCCCATGCATAATGTGCAGCTTTGATTGACAGAAATGAACATAGGTGCATGGGGGAAGGAGACATAGGAATGCATTACATGCACGCCTATTGAGGGGATAACTGCGCAATATGTGCAGTTGTTTCTCAGATAATTGTGCATCAGTACACAGTTGTGCAGAAGAAAGGTGCATATGTGTGTGCACCTATCGGGGTGACAAATGCTCATTGATGCAAAACTATTTCATAGTCAGTTGTGCCTTACTGTGTAGCTGTGAAAAGAACATGTGCGCACTTGTGTGGGTGAAAGCCGCGCAATGGAGGAAAATCTAATGGTGTTTGAAGTTTTAAATATTTTTTATGTTTTTGATGAATGATGAGGGTTAAACAAGTGTTATTATGTGGATTCAGGTGATTAGTTTGTGATGAGAGAGAACTATGAAATTCCAATGGAGGGAGTGAGGCTGGGAGAACTTCTGAGAGGTGGTGATGTTAGACAACTAAGAGGGGGGGGGTGAATTAGTTGTTACCATGCTTAAACAATTATGGTTCTTTTAAACTCTTTGTAGAGACACTAAATGATGATTACAATAATGTATGGAAATAATCAATGGTACTTTTAGCATCATTCACATATGTGAGAAACACAGAGACAAATATTTCCTAAGGAAACCCATGCAGGGTAAAAACCTCTTTTTCTTTATATGATAAGTAATGGTTACAATATTTACAATATCATACATATGAGCACCAACTCATAATGAGGCTACAACCTCAGTTTTGCAAGCTGCAACTTGCTGAGAGCACCAACTCTCTGCATTCTCTAGCACCCACTAGAGGGAAGCACCAACTCCCTGGTTTCTCTAGCACCAACTAGAAGGAAGCACCAACTCCCTGGTTTCTCTAGCACCAACTAGAAGGAAGCACCAACTCCCTGTGTTCAAGAACCCACTTGAACCTCTGAGGAAAACAATCCTCCCTAGCACCTCCCAACCACCCTGAAATATAAATATTTTCTTCTGAAACTTATTACAGTGATATAATGTTCAACAATGGCTTACCAGACTTTTCACTGTTCTGTTGCATCTCATTGCTCTTTCTACCACACTGCCTTTCTGCACACATCACTTGCGCTGTATGTTCTTCTGCGTTTTATCCTCTGTGCGCCATGTCCATTCACTGCACAGTTCCTCTTCAGTTCAATTCAGCTGCTACACTATCTTCCTTCTCCACACATGAATCACTTTCCACATCAACAACCACCACCACTCGAACAACAACAACAACCCCATCACTTCTTTGTACCATGTATTTATAGCTTCTATGCACCTCATGCATGCAATGCGCTCAATGCTTCTATATACTCACACCGCACCGATATCCTCCACAACTAGAGTGCTCTATCTGATCATCATCCTAACTCTTCAGCTTCTCTGGCCATTTTTTTTCACTCGTTCAACATCACTGAATTTTATGCTGAGATTCCTCAGCCTCTCTGGCAGTTGAGACTCTTCGTCTTCTCTGTGACAGTCAAGCTCACCTTATCTGTTCCAGTTACAAGCTTCAATGCTCATCCAGCTGTCAATCGCCTCCACGAGCATCTTCATCCCTCTTGAAGATTCCCAAAGACTCCTCATCTCCTCTGTCAATCACACCAAAGTGTCTTCGAGTCCTCTGGCAGAAACCATCAGTGGTTTCTGGCAGTTACACTGTGACGTGCAATGGTAGCCCTCCGATTATACTTAGATTCACCTACATCATTGGATTAACTCTAATGGGTTCTTATGTTATTTACCTGTTTCGCACTTTCGCAATTCGAAGATTCTACGATGAGACATCTTGAGTCTCCATGTCACGAGTTCCGAAACTCTGAAACGAATCTTTTCTGCGCTGAATCCTTCCCTTGTCGTGACCACCGGCGATGACCATAGGCTGTGCCAAAAGGGTGCTCTATATTTCGTAAGTTCATAAACTTCATTGAGTCTGATCGATGGTTTAAATCTCCATAGATATGATGGTCCAAAGATTATCACGATCTCGCATCTCATGCGTTTGGTGGTTATGATTCTTGTCTTTCCAAGTCGCGATAGGCGAAGCTCCAAGATGGAGCTGGATCAAGGGTTCAGATCACACCTTGATCTGACAGCTGCGATTAAATCGCAATTTCGCATCTCGCGAGTTTACTGGTTATTTTTCTTGCCTCTCCATGTCGCAAGTCGCAAAACTCTGAGATGAAGCTGGATCAATGGTCCAGAACAAAAATTCGATCTGACGACTGCGATTAAATCGCGATTTTGATAGTTATGTTTCTGGCCTTTCCATGTCGTGAGTTGCGAAACTCCGAAGTGGAGTCAGATCAACGGTCCAGATCAAACCTCGATCTGACGGCTAAGATTGTTTCGTGATTTTGCATATCACGAATTCGAGAAGTTAGGGAACTCTGTTCCTTTGACTTTCCAGTCAGTGACATGACGATCTTCCACCACATGTCCTATGGACCCAATGGTCTAGATCTTGTCGTGATTTCGACACTTCACATGCCTTCTTCATGTTTGATCAACGGTCCACAATCCTTGGTGATTTGATGGTCCAGATCTTCTTGTGATTTCGCATGTCGTGATTATGCCCACTTCTCCTTGTTCTTTAAGGATCGTGCAAGTTCTCCTCAATCCAACGGTGGTCGGAACCTGCGCTCAGATCTGACGTATGAGATTTTTCCTCCTGTTCTGCGCTCTTCTTGTCTATATTCTAATCTGACGGCCCTCATTCTTTTGGGAATTTTGAATGAGATCCAACGATCAGAAATGATTCTCGGGCCTTCGAACATTTTATCAACCTGAACTTATCTTTTGTTTGCCTAGTTGCGTTGTTGGTCTTCCTGAATATCACTGTGCTTCTGATCATCATTGTTGTACTCAATCCATCATCGTTCTTGTACTTTCCATCAATGACAAGCATGCGCTACCTATTAAACATTTTCCAACAATCTCCCCCTTTGGCATTGATGGAAACTAAGGCACCCGAATTCTTTTCTCCCCCTTTGACATCAATGTCAAAGAAGAGACAAGCTCCCCCTAAGCTATTGCAGTAATTTTAGGAGGCATTATATATTCAAACAATACAAATCTCCCCCTAACAAGATGGACTCTTTTAGGTGTGAAACGAAATGACACCCAACTTCTGTCTAAGATATTCAAACGGTGTCTTGGCTAGGGGCTTAGTAAAGATGTCTACAATTTGTTCTGTGGTGGGAATGTAATGGATCTGAATAGTCTGATTGGTGACCTTCTCTCTCAGAAAATGATATTTTATGGGGATATGCTTGGTCTTGGAGTGGAATACAGGATTTTTAGACACACTGATGGCACTACTGTTATCACAATGAATTGGGATCGGTGCAGTGTATTTTACCTCTAAGTCTGCAAGTGTCTGAATCATCCATAATACCTGAGTGTAGAAGGTAGCAACAACAATGTACTCTACCTCTGTGGTTGATAAAGAAATGGAATCTTGCTTTTTACTAAGACAAGCTACTAAGGAGTGATCCAGGAAGAATGCTCCTCCACTGGTGCTTTTTCTCTCATCAACACAGTTTGCCCAATCTGCATCGGAATAAGCAGTCAACTGAAGATTTTGATTTCTGGGATACCATAGACCATAAGTCATTGTTTCTTTTAAATACCTGAAAATCCTTTTGACATCTTGCAAATGACTCTGTTTGGGTGCATCCTGATATCTTCCTACCATTCCTACAGTGTGCATTATGTCTGGGTGAGATGTTGTGATGTACAACAGACTGCCTATCATTGATCGATATGAGCTTTGATCGACATTAGGTGAATCATCATCCTTGCTTAATTTACATCCAGTTACCATAGGTGTACCCACATGTTTAGAATCTTCCATTTGAAACCTTTTCAACATTTCTCTTAGATATTTTTCTTGAAAAATGTACATCCCATCGGGCCTCTGAGTAATTTGTAGACCAAGGAAAAATGACAGTTCTCCTATCATAGACATTTCAAATTCAGACTCCATGGAAGAAGCAAACCATTGTACCAGTGAATCCTTATTACATCCAAAGATGATGTCATCTACATAGACCAGTATGATGAGCAAATCATTATCCTCTGTCTTAATATACAGATTGCTATCAGTTGTTCCTCTCTTGAACCCTTTGTCTTTGAGATACGTATCCAGTCTGTGATACCAGGCTCGAGGGGATTGTTTTAAACCATATAAATCTTTCTTCAACTTGCATACTAAGTCAGGGTTACCAGACAATTTGATGCCCTCTGGTTGTTCCATATAAACGTCTTCACTTAAATATCCATTGAGAAAGGTTGACTTGACATCCATTTGGTAGACTTTAAACCTTTTATGACAAGCATAGGCAAGAAACATTCTGATAGCTTCTAATCTTGCTATGGGCGCAAATGTTTCATCAAAATCTAGTCC
>ML779537.1:685986-717081 GCA_009831015.1 Picea engelmannii
TAGGTTCTCATTCTAACTTTCCAGAAGGCAAAGTTTGTTCCATTGAACAAAGGGGCCTTATTGGTTGAATTTCCTTCATGGCTTGACATGTTTAAGCTCTAGGATCTACCCTTAGATAAAAGGGGCCAGCTCTGATACCAATTTTTAGACAACTGAGAGGGGGGGGGTGAATCAGTTGTTACCGTGCTTAAACAATTATGGTTATTTTAAACTCTTTGTAGAGACACTAAATGATGATCACAATAATGTATGGAAATAATCAATGGTACTTTTAGCATCATTCACATATGTGAGAAACACAGAGACAGATATTTCCTGAGGAAACCCATGCAGGGTAAAAACCTCTTTTTCTTTATATGATAAGTAATGGTTACAATATTTACAATATCATACATATGAGCACCAACTCATAATGAGGCTACAACCTCAGTTTTGCAAGCTGCAACTTGCTGAGAGCACCAACTCTCTGTATTCTCTAGCACCCACTAGAGGGAAGCACCAACTCCCTGGTTTCTCTAGAACCAACTATAAGGAAGCACCAACTCCCTGGTTTCTCTAGCACCAACTAGAAGGAAGCACCAACTCCCTGTGTTCAAGCACCCACTTTAACCTTTGAGGACAACAGTCCTCCCTAGAACCTCCCAACCACCCTGAAATATAAATCTTTGCTTCTGAAACTTATTACAGTGATATAATGTTCAACAATGGCTTACTAGACTTTTCACTGTTCTGCTGCATCTCGTTGCTCTTTCTACCACACTGCCTTTCTGCACACATCACTTGCGTTGTCTATTCTTCTGCGTTTTATCCTCTATGCGCCATGTCCATTCACTGCACAGTTCCTCTTCAGTTCAATTCAGTTGCTGCACTATATTCCTTCTCCACACATGAATCACTTTCCACATCAACAACCACCACCACTCGAACAACAACAACAACCCCATCTCTTCTCTGTACCATGTATTTATAGCTTTTGTGCACCTTTTCCATGCAATGCGCTCAATGCCTTTGTTTACTCACACCACGCCGATATCCTCCACAACTTGAGTGCTCTGTCTGATCATCATCGTGACTCTTCATCTTCTCTGGCCATTTTTTTCACTCGTTCAACATCACTGAATGTTATGTTGAGATTCCTCAGCCTCTCTGGCAGTTGAGACTCTTCGTCTTCTCTGTGACAGTCAATCTCACCTTCTCTGTTCCAGTTACAAGCTTCAATGCTCATCCATCTGTCAATCGCCTCCACGAGCATCTTCATCCCTCTTGAAGATTCCCAGAAACTCCTCATCTCCTCTGTCAATCACCCCGAAGTGTCTGCGAGTCCTCTGGCACAAACCATCAGTGGTTTCTGGAAGTTACACTGTGACATGCAACGGTAGCCCTCTGATTATACTTATATTCACCTGCATCATTGGATTAACTCTAATGGGTTCTTATATTATTTACCTGTTTCACACTTTAACAATTCGGAGATTCTGCGATGAGACATCTTGAGTCTCCATGTCAAGAGTTCCGAAACTCGGAAATGGAGATTTTCTGCGCTGACTCCTTCCCTTCTCATGACCACCGGCGGTGACCATAGGCTGTTCCAAAAAGGAGCTTTATATTTCGTAAGTTTATAAACTTCATTGAGTTTGATCGACAGTTGAAATCTCCATAGATCCGACGGTCCAGATCTTATCTTGATCTCAACATATCGCGAGTTTGGTGGTTATGTTTCTTGCCTTTCCAAGTCGCGATAGGCGAAGCTCCGAGATGGATCTGGACCAACGGTTCAGATCACACCTTGATCTGACAGCTGCGATTAAATCACGATTTCGCATCTCGCGATTTTGATAGTTATGTTTCTTGCCTCTCCATGTTGTGAGTCGTGAAACTCCGAGATGAAGCTGGATCAACGGTCCAGAACAAAACTTCGATCTGACGACTGTGATTAAATCACGATTTTGATAGTTATGTTTTTGGCCTTTCCATGTCGCGAGTTGAGAAACTCCAAATTGGAGTCGGATCAATGGTCCAGATCAAACCTCGATCTGACGACTAAGATTTTTTCGTGATTTTTCATATCAGCGACATGACGATCTTTCGCCATGTGTCCTATGGACCCAATGGTCTAGATCTTGTCATGATTTCGACACTTCACAGGCCTTCTTCATGTTTGATCAATGGTCCACAATCCTTGGTGATCTGATGGTCCAGAAATTCTTGCGATTTTGCATGTCGCGATTTTGCATGTCGCGATTACGCCCGCTTCTCCTTGTTCTTTAAGGATCGTGCAATTTCTCCTTGATCCAATGGTGGTCAGACCCTGCACTCAGATATGACGTCTGAGATCTGTCCTCCTGTTCTGCTCTCTTCTTGTCTATATTCTGATCTGATGGCCCTCATTCTTTCGGGAGTTTTGAATGAGATCCAACAATCAGAAATGATTCTTGGGCCTTCGAACATTTTATCAACCTGAAATTATCTTTTGTTTTCCTAGTTTCGTTTTCGATCTTCCTAAATATCACTGCATTGATCATTGTTGTTTTACTCAAGCCATCATCGTTGTTGTACTTTCCATCAATGACAAGAATGCGCTACTTGTTAAACATTTGCCAACAGGTGAGAGAGAAGCTAGGGATTCAGAGACACTTGACAGCTTGTGGTTTGCTCAAGTTATTTGAGTCCAACAACCATGTTTGCAGAAGGATTAGAAAGAAACAGGCCAAGCAAATTATATTAATGAGGACAAAACATTGCTTACAACCATAGATGAATTGCAGAAGTTTTGTCAAGTCCTCCTTGTCTACCCCTGCCTCAAAATATCCACGATCTAAATGACGATAGCTTCTCCGATTTCTCCCTATGATATCATAGGTCTCTTGCCTCCAAAATATCTTTGTTCCAGCACCACTTATAATATCATAAGTTTGGTGTGATTCTCCCTTTCCAGTCCCCTTTTCACCATGAGAAATCTTTCTTATATAGCCTTGGAGAGGATTTAACCACTTGAGATATCCTTGGGGAAGTTGAGGATTTGCCTCCTTCAGTTGAGGATCTGACCTAAGATCATGGTTGGACTAGGGATTCGAATCCAACTTCCTTCCAATAATGAAAGGATCCTTCCCCCATTCATCTCAACAACTTAACAACTGCCCAAGATAGGCAGCGCTCCCTCAAAAGGGCCATCAGAGCGCTACAACGCGCCCTAGTAGGCTTAAGGGGGGAGCCAGTGCTCATAAAGACACCAACGCTCCCTCAAAAGGGCCAAAGGAGATTTATAACACTCCTAGACAGTGTAAGGGGGAGCGCCAACACTCCCTGAAGAGGTATAGGGGAGCGTTCTCCTCCAAAACTCAGTTTTTGGGGTGCTTTCATATGGAAAAAGGTTTATAAGCATGCTAACTCATTTCTCCTCTTCCAAATCAAATGTTTGAGGTGTTTTAAGTGTCCTTCTCATGTCGTTATAGGCATGACATAGGAATCATGGCAGTATGCTTCCTTGACACTTGCGACACTTATGAGCAAAATGTGAAACTTGCGACCTTTGTAATGACGACACTTGTGACACTATCAAAGTGAGTATTTTTTATGTGTAATAGATTTCCCTCCAAAGTATGAAGTTAGAAGATGAGAACTGATAACTGAAATACTTTATAGACTTTCAAGAAAGGGTATAGATGCAGAGAACCTGACCGAATCTACACACAAACATCCAACAAATATTATGACATGTTTCAAGCCCAAGGCAGACATACCTATGCTCGGGTGATAAAGACTTGCAAGGTATGGCCGCCATAAAATACACTGCGGATCCATAATTGTATTGATAAAAAGGTATAGCCACTGAAAATACACTATGGATCTATATGCTTATGACATGGACTGATCGTATCCACAAAGAATATATAGTGGATCTATGATATGACAAGACATAGCCACGACCAATACAAGGTGGATCTATGTAACAATATATGTGTCATTGTTCAAAAGAAACTCCTTCGCAACCTGGGCAAAGCTCATATCAAAGTGATCACTCAAACTAGGGTCTTCTTACCAATCTCGATGTAGTACGAATCTAACCATGTGAATAGATGGATGTCGAACATGGCAGAAACCACTTGATTACCGGTCAATGGTGTAAACCGTTAACAAGTGCGAGGGAGATCACCATTAATGTCAATGATTCCCAAGGTACCCTAGTACATTCCAACGAATGTGAATGGATGAGCTGGAGTCAAACATCCGTGGAATCATCCAATCAGAGGTTAGTGATGTAAACCCACTTTCGGATGTGAGGAGCCCTGCCATTGAGGCATGCAGGTCCCAAAGTACTAACTGGTTTCTAAGCATGATTCTTGGATAATGTGTTGAGGTCGATAGGAATAGGCTCATTGAAGGAGGGCCTTGATGTATCCCCCATCAACAACACGAAACAGACATAGAGATGTAATTGGTAGATCAAATGAACATGGACTGATATGGGTTTTGAGACAAGATATTTGTGATGGATGACTCTAGAGGTGGATACTTCCCTTGAACACTGAGGCACGAGAGAAGAAACATGACATGGACCAAAACTTGATGATCCAGTGGATGCTGTGACATACGTCAAGTGACCCAAAGGAGTGAAAGAAACTCAAAGGATTGGTTCAATGCAGAGGTTCAACGGATTATAATGCGTGCAAATGACAAAGTGTCATGTTCAAGGGTGACTCTAAGAATTACTTGGTAATGTTCTCAGGAGACTGCTTGGCTTGCTTCTTTCAAATTTTTTCCCCATCCAGATAGACGAGTACCTCTTTTTAATTTAACGAGCTCAAGGAGGATAATAGATGCTTGATAAAACTCACCTCCGGTAAGTTCCTCTTCCTTTGTTTAACGAACTAGAAGAAGTAAGGGTTCGGTCCTGTATGGGCCTCTCGATGTTTGTTTTAGTGAGTCCAAAGACAAAAAACTCGAAGGTTTTTCATGTTTATAGAGTCTAGAAAAACACGTAAAAGATAACTCTCTCAATTCCTTTTTCCTAAAGTAGTCTGATGAGATCGAAAAAGAGATAAACTATCGCTCAACAGACATTTTCTTCAAATACTTTAACGAGTGTGAAGAGAACAAGGTCGCTTGATAATCTTTTCATATTTAGAGAGTATGAAAAAGACTTAAAGATGACTCCAATGTTTTCCTTTTTCGTAATGTTGGTCTCACGAGGCTGAAAAAGAGATAAATTATCACTCGAAAGACACCCTTTCAAACCGTTTAACGAGTGGGAAAGGAAGCAAGATCACTTGACAATATTTTCATGTTTAGAGAGTCTGAAAAGAGCTTAAAGAAGACTCCAGGGGGTTCCTTTTTTGTGTATCCATACAGGTCCAAAAAAGAGATAAAAGTCTACCTGGATGCATTCTCATGTATTTACGAGCACGAGAAAGAACAAAGACTAAACTCGGTATGCCCCCAGCTTGAAGGCTAGTGGATTAACTCCAGAAATATCATCAAAGGTTGGAGACATGCCCTCCAATCTTTGATTCATTCACGGGCTCTAAGGTCGTCACCAATTTCTCTAGCAGATGAGAAAAAGGAGAAGGGTGGATGAAAAGAAGGTTCAGTAGAGGTGACTGTTTCATTTTTTAATGAGCTTGACACAGGAAAAGAACTATTCTCAAGACCTATGTTTCATTTTTTAACAAGCTTGCCACAGAGAAGAGAAACTATGCTCGTGGTTTCGTTTTGATCATGGCTTCCAAGAGGATAATGCTTTGGAAGGATGCCATGTCAAGGGACAAAACTCAGTCATGGCTTCCAATAGATCTTCGTCGGATGGAAGACAATCATTCTGGAAGGAACACATGTCGAGGGTCATGACAGGGGTAAGGATATCGAGCTCCAATAACCCTACCGAAGACATCACCATGTCAACTACCGGATCCAAATCATCGGAAGTTGAGGTCATGGGAGACAATGCCACATAATTGACATGCGACAGAGGTGATATTGTCTGCATATAATAACCAATTAGGGAGGTAACCCATTCAGGGCCAATGAATGAAAGTTGATCAATATTCACAATTCTTCCATCGTGAGGGAAAGATATCACACGGAAAATGGTGGATAGAAGAGCTTTCATAGCATAGACATAATCCCACCCAAGGAGTAAAGAGAAATCCAAGGGGTATCGGACTACCATGACATCGATAAAGATAGTTTTCCCTCCCAAAGTTATAGGAAACTGAGGAAGGATCCCTAAAGGTTGACTAGTTCGTCTGTTAAAAGCTAACAGATTCTGTGTAACCAGTGCAAGATGCGGACAACCCAAAGCATACCAAGAAACAGAAGACAAAATACTAATGGACAGACCTTCATCTATCAACGTTTGAGGAACATCCAAACCACAAACCTGTACTATAATATGGAAAGGAATGTGGGAGGGAAGACGAGTTCTAGTTAGCACACCCCAATAAAAAAGGATGGCCTCATTACTTGGAGGGGATTTCACAGGAGAAGGAGGAATGCCCCCTGGTACAGTAGAGTCTGTATTAATGAGAAAAACATGAGCAGTATCGGGTTTACTCTCTAGAAGGAGAGTAGGATCGATCAATGATTGGATTGGATCAACCAATGGTGGACTTGGATAGACCACTTTAGCACTCTTCAGAGGAAGAGTGGGACTAACCGAGGAAGGGACTGGATCGGTCACTTTGACATTCCTCAACGGAGGAATGGGATCGACTGATGGTGAAACTGGATCGACCACTTTGGCACTCTTCAGAGGAGGAGTGGAACTGATCGAGGAAGGGACTAGATCAGTCACTTTGACATTCCTCAATAGAGTAATGGGATCGACCGATGGCAAAACTGCATCGACCACCTTGACACTCTTCAGAGAAAGAGTGGGACTGATCGAGGAAGGGACTGGATCAGTCACTTTGTCACTCCTCAATGGAAGAGTGGGATTGATCGATAATGTAACCGGAGCAACCACTTTGGCACTCGTCAAAGGAGGAGTGGGATCGACCGATGATAGAACCAGATTGATCACTTGAGTTTCATTCTCCAAGGGAAGAATGGGATCGACGGGTGGAAACAGATTGACCGCTTTGGTGTCACTCTCTAACGAGAGAGTGGGATCAACTGAGGATTAAAACAGATCGACCACTTTGGTTTCACTCTTTTGATAAAGAGTGGGGTTGATCGATGATGGAACTGGATCAGCTACATGGGTTCGTGGTTCAATTGAGGAGGAAACTAGATTGACCACCTGATCAACCGGATTGACCGGGGATGGAACCGGATTGACCAGTCCATCAACCAACGATGGGCCAGAGGAAAGCTTACGATAACCTTTTGGAAGTTGAAGTTTTTACAAAAGAGAAGAAGCCTCGTCCATACGAGGACAAAGGTGAGAGTAATGATTACCTTTACACAACATGCAAGGGAACTTGACAATTTGCTTCTTCTTACCAATCTGAACATCACTAGTTGACGGGGTATCATCGACATGACTGACAGAGGTCGATGACGTGGAGGAACACATTTCTAAGACTTGGGTAAGACCAGGGCAATCTCGTAGAAAGTGGTCACCCTTACAAAGGCTGCAAGGGAATTTGGGTTTTGGATTCTTCATTTTAATCTTGTTGACCTCATCAACACTCCCAGTACTATTAATAGTAACTAGTTTCTTAGAGCCAACATCTGATGTTGTTGGAGCCTTTGTCCTTTTCGGGTTCTTCTTCTTCTGATCAACCTGGCTACTTGCCTTAGATATTTCACTAGGCGAAGAAGGAGAAATGGAAGGAGACTTAATGGGGGAAGAAGGTGAAAAGTTGACGTGAGGTTGATGTGTGGGTGGTGTATTGACATCCAAAGTATTAGGTGCAAATGAAACATTGGGAGGATTCGAGATCACCGGAGTGGGGAACAACCAAACTGGTAATCCAATAGTGAGTCTTGGAAGACTCAGTGTGGCAACATATGGAGGACCAAAGTTTCCAGATGAAGGAAAGGTATAAGGTTCCCCAGAAGAAGGGGTTCCTCCATTGACACTCCCTAGATTAGATGCCATTAACACTGACTCGACCTAAGGTCCACTAAGTAAAATAAACAACACATGCTACGAATCTAAGAAGCAATCAATCAAACAAACCTTCCTACGATGAAACCACTAGTTGGTGATGAAATCCAATGTCACGAGATCAAAATAGGAAGGGGCGGGGATAGAGCGGGTGGATCAGTTACATTGGCGACCTACTTAACGGACTTATGCCTTAGTGCAAGATTCCACACAGTAATTGTGGATTTACTCTCCAAGGAGATCGAGTGGTTTTGACCAACATCTGTTCCAGGTACAGTGAGACTTCCCTTCACCGTCAACTTGTGTGAGACCCTAAATATTGTGGCTACTAAGGTCACCAACTTGTAGTCAGCCCCTGGGTGGGTACAATCGACAATCCAGTCGAAACATATGGGCAGGATAACAAGTCTGAAATCAACTTGAAAGGCTCTCACACATAATCATGGGTATACCTTCCAGTGACCCCTAATATACGATCCGACCATTACAAACAGTTGAGCCACAGAGGGATAATCTTCGTAACTCACCCAAATTCAACCTCGTGCGTAACCCCTATGTGAGAGGGGGATCCCAACAAGCCAATACGACAATTGTATTTGACTCTCCCTACCGCAAGATACTAATTTTGTTTGATAGCTTTGGAAAGTTATCCTTTCAACCTATTCCAAAGCCCTACACCTTAAACTAATGTAGGTTTGCTAACAAAGATGTAAAAATTCTGATAAATTATAGTTAAGCGTTTATTTTAATGGATGTTGTTTACTCAGAGGGTGTACAAAAGTGAAAATGATGGAATTATGACTCAATTCCCAAAAATATGCATGAAATATGATAAGAAATCATTTATTTTCGATGAATACCTATTTAAGGGAAAGAGGAAGAGTCGTTTTCACTATCAAACACTTGATAAGGAATTCCCTCAATCAATTTTGTTCTCAAACAGATCCATCATGATGCTATAACATTTCAGAAATGCAAACTAATCACTAAAATGTACTTTTGTCATTTGCATGCGAATGATAATTCTCCCGTCAACTACCCTGGGACAAGCACAAACATATTTCACACAAACAACACACCCTTCTTGCGATCAAACAAGAGAAATAAAACCAAAAACACAAAAGGAAGGAGAAAGAGATTGGATCAGATGACCTCAAAGAACCAAATGAGAAGAGTTACAGACTTCAAATGTCCTTCACTAGAGTTTCCACTCAGTCGGATAGGAGAGGAAAAACAACAGATTAATTTCAATCTTTCAACAGCAAAAACTCAAAAATAATGAAGAAGGGCATAAAATATGAACAACAAGGTGTTTACTTCTCAAGAGGAAGCATGTCAAAGGTCAAAATAAGAATCATTGAATCATAAAGCAACTCAGCAAGTGAAGAAACATGGTATGGACCTCCAAAAAATGGAAATTTTGAAGAGATTTTGGGCAAAAGAGGGTTGGCGCTCTGGTATAAGGGCCACCAAAGAGTTATAAAGATCTTTCCAACACTACCAGGGAGTGTTGGAGCTCTACTAACATGGGAAGGGGGGCGCCAGGCTCAAAAAACTCACAAAAAGTCCAAAAACCCCAAAATTTCAATGGAATTTTTTGCAATCAAGCTGAGTGTGATGGAGTGAAGATTCAATCAGAAAATGCAATCAGATATGAAGGGGTGAACAAGGCCTAAGAACACAGAGGGTAAGACAAGTCCTATGAGGAAAAACAAAACTAAGAAAGTTTTGATTCATCCCCAGTGGAGTCGCCAGTTTCTGTTGAAGGAAAATCTCCTTGTGGACAGGTAGATCTCCTCAAAGAGATAGACTCTTAACTCTAAGACAGAAAGTGCTTATCATGGTCACTGAATTCCTTTTATATCTAGGTGTACTAGTGTGTGAGGAGGAAGGAGAAAAGAAGTACCTTTTACCGGTGTTTGTCTCTGCACACTCCGAGTTGAGCTCCAATCTTTTGCTCCTCGATAAGCCCTGTAGACAAACAAAGTACGACCACTTCCTACTCTATCAATATTAGTCTGAAATAGGTCTATCTACTAAAGAGACAAATTCATGTGAGATTGAACACGAATTAGAAAGAAACAGGCCAAGAAAATTATACTAATGAGGACAAAACATTGCTTACAGCCATAGATGAATTGCAACAGTTTTGTCAAGTCCTCCTTGTCTACCCCTTGCTCAAAAGATCCACTATATGAATGACAATAGCTTCTCCAACTGCTCCTTGTGAGATCATAGGTCTCTTGCCTCCAAAATATCTCTGTTCCAGCACCACTTATAAGAACATAAGTTTGGTGTGATTCTCCCTTTCCAGTCCCCTTTTCACCATGAGAAAGCTTTCTTATATAGACTTGGAGAGGCTTTAACCACTTGAGATATCCTTGGGGAAGTTGAGGATTTTCCTCCTTTAATTGAGGATCTTCCCTAAGATCATGGCTGGACTAGGGATTCGAATCCAACTACCTTCCAAGAATGAAAGGATCCTTCCCCCATTCATCTCAACAACTTAACTACTGCCCATAATAGGCAGCTCTCCCTCAAAAGGGTCAACAAAGCGCTACAACGCTCCCCAGTAGGCTTAAGGGGGGCACTCGCACTCCTAAATACACCAGCGCTCCCTCAAAAGGGCCAAAGGATATTTATAACGCTCCCAGACAGTGTAAGGGGGAGCGCCAGTGCTCCCTAAAGAGGTATAGGGGAGCGCTCTCCTCCAAAACTCAGTTTTTTGGGTGCTTTCAGATGGCAAAAAGTTTATAAGCCTTCTGACTCATTTCTCCTCTTCCAAATCAAATGTTTGAGGTGTTTTAAGTGTCCTTCTCATGTCATTATAGGCATGACATAGGCATCATAGAAGTATGCTTCCCTGACACTTGCGACACTTGTGAGAAAAATTTGACACTTGCGACCTTTGTAATGACGACACTTGCGACACTATCAAAGTGAGTATTTTTTATGTGTAACACCCGCCATCCTCATTTTTGACTCTTGATAGGAAAGGAGTCAGAGCAGACTTACAATCTGTCATGTGAAATATCTCAAGGAAATATGATTCATACTTGTCCTAAGATAGTTTGATTCCCGATGCATCATGAGTGATCTCGAGTCCAAGGAAGAAGTGTAGAAGACCCATGTCCATCATCAAAAACCTGTCATGTAGAATCCTCTTGACTGTAACAATTACTGAAGTCGAGTAACTAGTGATCAACAAATAATCAATGTACATAACTAAAAGTAGAAGTGAATCATCCATCTTGAGAATGTAGACATTCGAGTCTGATTTACAGCATACAATGTTTTGTGACAACAGGTAGGAGTCTATATTGGAATACTATGTACTCAGATTCTGCTTGAGGCCATAAAGAGACTTCTTCAATTGACATACCAAAGATGAGTTCTACATAAATCCCTGGGGCTGCTCCATGTAGATCTCCTCAGAGAGATCATCATGAAGAAATGCATTTTTCATTTCCATCTGATAGACTTCCCATACATTGGTTGACACAATGCCAAGTGCCAATCGTATGGAATCTATATTTTCTACTGGAGAGAAGGTCTCATCATAGTCAATACCATGAACATACTGAAATCCTTTGGAAAAAAGCTTGGCTTTGTATCTACTAATTTTCCCATCTTTTGAACTCTTGGTCCTGTAGACCCATCTGCATCTGACATGTTTCATCCCAGAAGGAAGGGGAACCAGGTCCCAAGTCTGTTTCTCGAGGAGGGAGTTGTACTCCTCCTACATGGTGGATTCCCAAAATGGATTTCTAGCATCCTCACCAAAATACTATGGATCTCAATATTGGACCAAGAAAAGATGTCTGGAGGGCAATGGTTCAGTGGTAGTGAGTACAACAAGAGGCTCCTGAAAATTAGATTGAGTCCTCCTAGTATCCGTTGGATCACCAACAAGATCCCCTCCATCCTGAAGAGTAGTTTGTGCCCACTTGGGCCTCTGCTCTGGCTCATCAATTGCATCTGGATTCTTTGACTCTGCATCTGATTATACTGACTCTAAATCTGAATCAGCTGATTCCTCTGAATCAAAACTCTGATCTGAAGAAGAGTCAACATGTACATTCTCATCATCTCGGACAGGTGGAAGAATGAAGGTGTATGCATGCAGCTACTGAGGTGCATGCGATACACTTTCCTTGAATTGGACACTTCACTCAATGATGATTTTGTCTGAGGAAATATCAATAAGCCTATATCCCTTCAAATCGCCAGGGTATGCAACAAAAATGCACTTATCTCTCTATGGATCAAGTTCCTTCCTCTTTTCATAGGGAATTTAGGCCCATGCACGTGAACCTAAAATGCGAAAGCTGGTAAATTCTATTTTGAGACCGCTCCAAGCCTCGTAGGGGATCTTAAGCTTGACAGATCTATGGGGAGATCTGTTTTGGATGCATGTTGCACAGTTAAGTGCTTCATCCCATAGTATTTTTCATAGTGACTTTGCATGAATCATGCAATATGCCATCTCCTTTAGAGATCTATTTGTCCTCTTGTTAACACTCTGTAAAAAATTTTGGCTGATAAAACAAATGATAGAGGTAACCTACAAACCAACTTTAGGTTGGACTCTAACCCTTCCAACCATAGAGGGCTCTCTCAAACATGTAGAGACTAAAAATACTCAAAATGATTTGGCAATGGACACACAGAGGTTAGATTCTGTGATAGGAAAGGATTTTTAAAAGGGTTGGTAGGACAAACAAGAGAAAAGGGCCATCGGGCAATGGGGTCAACTCATGAAATCATATGAAAATTTACAAGCTAGATATTCCTGAAGGAACAAAGGAAAAATAGGCACTGTGTTTAGCCAAATAAGCTATATGATATGGTAGTTGGAAAAAAAGGAAATGCCACTATGACAAGAGGAATCTAACAAAGGATGAATCTCTTGGTATAGCTTTAGAAGAAGGAACATAAAGGCTAGTTACCGAACAAAGAGCACCATTTAAGGGTGAATTCTGAACCAGAAACCAATAAACACATAACAAGTATAATCGATGTGAGAAGAAATACCGACAAGATAAATTCCTTCTTTTACTTAAATATTATTACTAGTAGCAAAACACATTCATGGATATGAAATACAGGAAAACATATTGAACATCAACACCATGATGAATCTCGGCTATCCAAGAAACCCTTCTCTGCTTGTATTAAAATTCATGAGAAATCAAAAAGTTTTCCTGCTACAAAAACATGCCCCTCTCCAGCTAGTCGAACCACTTATTTCATCTTTTTAACCGTATATATAGATAAATTACATATGGGGCCAAGAAAAATGGGTCCTTCTTTCAAAGATTCCAAAAATAGACATTGGTTATAGAAGGAGTAGCGCATTAAAATTGAAATCCTACTTTCTAGGGAACGATTACAAATAGAAACCAAAATACCTGAGATCTTTCCACTAAATTCCACCTGTCTACAGTATGAAAAGGTCCCCTGAAATATACTCGATTTAGCTTGTCATGTAATTTTATTTTAGGTTTTCAATCTCTTCCATTAACGTGCCAAGCCAGCTAGGTTGATTTTCTTCAATGTTTTTGACTGTTCCATCTTTAGCCTCCTCCTTTCGTTATTTTTTCCTTTTTCTTACACCATATTGCATGTTGTATCTATCCACAGATCCATTAATAATGAAATACTTCATAATATGATTCATCTTGATCTCTTTGCCTAATCTTGGATCATCGGCGAAAAATGCATGATATTTTGTTCTTAGGATTTGTGCAGCATGCCTTTCTCTCTTTTTATTTAATAATTTTGTCATATTCTTCAAACTTTCGGATTTGTTGAAAATCATTGAATTTTTCTCCTCGGATTCCTCTAGTTTTTTAGGAAACATGGGCCTATTTCCCTCAAATTGTGCATGATTTGGATGAGCGATTTGATTTGTAGATATCTTGTTCTAGAATAAGTCGTTAATTTCCCAAAATAGAGTACTCTCACCTGGGATTTAAGTAATAGTCGCAATCAATTATAATCATTGGCTATTAACAAAAAATTCTTATGGGGATAATGGCCTCTCATGTTTGGCTATCAATTTTTAATGATGAGTATCATATCAGTTATTTGACGATGCTTATTTGGCACTGCGAGGACGAATGGTACACAAGAAGGTTTCTCGGGGTGATTTGAGTCACTGTCAAGTTTCATTATCACGTGTAGCCCTCGGATTAGACTCAATTAATGACATTTAACATGTGATTTAGGGGGTGTGATGGGGTGGTTTTGAGGCAACCCACCTTTCACCCTGAAATACACTAGAAGGTGCCACATACCTTTATGGGGAAACCACGACTGAAATTTCAGGACCGCTTAGATATTTTAACCTCCATGTCATTTCAAACTCCACAATATCTCCCAACTGTTGGTCTCAGTAGATGTCAATCTATTTCCTTTCGATCCCTGATTTACTGAACGCCTTTGCCAATTTTAATCTCTTCTTCCATTTTTTGACCCTTCCCCAAATTTATCTGACTTCCAAATCGGGTTAGCACCTTGCTAAGCCCTGAAATCTAGATTTTACACAAAAAATTTAAATGGTGATAACAAAGGCTCCAACCAGGGATTCTATCCTCCTAATTAGGTAGCAAATAACTTGTACACGATGTGCCTGATCCATTGGGATGCTCCCAAAACATGTGTGTGTACCATGCTCCGACGTGTCACCAGTGTCTACTAAAAAACAAAGTTTTCACACTTCTCTCAACTGGACTGAACGTTGAATACACAATTAAAATTCGACTGTACATACTACTGAAAATACATACTGAAAAATGCTTGAACAACAAGCTTATTTGCACCTACCTACCCTAACTGTTGAAATGAACTAATGTTTAAGTGAAATCATAATACCAATGCAACCATGCAAACATTTTATCCACTATTTTTTTCCTTAGCACATGCTTGCTCCAAAACCTGTTTACTGATAATTCATTCAAGAATTTACCTATAAATTCAAATCTCAAAAAATTAAAAACATTGGGATTGTTTACTACCTACAACAAAACTGCAAATGGATCCTCTAAAACATGCAAAAAATGACAATAATGTTTCACCTCTTCCACTCCATTCTTGTTTTCATGTGATTTAACCTGTTGATTTCCACCAAGAGGCTGAAAAATATGTTAAGACTTCTAGAAATAACAATCTTATGAATCAAAAGACAATGCTGGATGAAATGAAACCCCTGGTGGAAAGCAATCCATATCTAACATTGACGTTGATTGACCAACATCTTTATTTCCAAGCTGGTAGTTGAGCACAGGCTGCAAATATGAACTGAAATAACCTTCCATGTAATCAGTGACACGATCCTTAAATGAATGAGAAGGTTGTTGGTCTTCCTTACTAATAACAATTTGCTCATGCAAAATAATGTCACTTTGAATGTAATCAGACTTCCCTACTTCCTTTGTTATCTTATGATTTACTTTCAACAATTCAAAGGAAGAAAAACATAATGGAAGATATTTTTCATTTTCATGTCCACTTCTTTCTTCATATTCAACATCATGCATGGAGGATTTCTGATTTGAAACATTATAAACATTTTTGTTCAGCAATTTGAAAGAAGAAAAACACAATGGGAAGGTTCTTTCACCTGATTCAAAACCTTCTTCATTTTATTCACTGTTGTCATATGCACATTTTTCAATTTATTTGTATTGTTGAACACACTCATTTTCATATTCATCTTCAACAAATGGCTACAATTTTGAACTGAGAAGACCTTCTACATAACAAGTAACAGGGTCATCAAACACATGAGAATATTGTTGCAATTTCTTGTCAATTTGTTCCAATACATCACCGTGATTTGGCATCAACACACATTCCTTTGCTTCGATGATGATCTTAGAATTTTCTTTCAACAATTTAAATGAAGAAAATCATAAAGGTAAAGAATTTCCTTCGGCTGATTCAAACCTTTCTTCTTTGTAACTATGATATGTAGGCTAATTGTTCTCATTACATTGTTGAAAAGGAACATTTTCTGATAGAGAACATACAACTGATTGTTCTGGGAAGTCAACATCAGAATAATCATCATATTCATCATATATAGGCAAATTAGCAACATTTTCAATGTCATCTAACAAGGAAAAGCTTGGAACATCAACCTATTCTTCAACAAGCTGATTTGCAAATTCATCTTCTTGACTGTCTACAAATGAATGCATAAAACAATTAGCCCCATGCTTATTATGGGATGGATTAGAAGCTAAATTAGCACCTTCTCTTTCAATAAGTGGAACATAATTCTTTGCAAAATCATTATCCTTTAAAACTTCAAGAGGGCATATGATATTATTAACTCTCTTCTTGAGATTCAAATCAACTGTTTTCTGTTCATATTCAATGTCATGTTCATTAGCATCCAACTCCTCATTTAGAATATGTTTACATACTTGGATATTGTGTTGAATTTCCTGATCATCATTAAACATTTTCTGTAAGGACTTAGGTCTTGGTTTCATCAAGAGGAAAGACAAATCTGGATGAAAATTTGTTTCATAATGGAGCATGGAAACATCTTTAGTGGGTTGAATTTCTTTGGGAAAACTGTAATAAATATTGGAAAAACTTCTACTAAATGTAGAAATAACTTCATTTATCTGCCTTTTCAAGGCATAGAACTCTATAAGCTATAGATACAAAGATTTATTCTTGCCCCAAAACTTCAAAAATACATTCTTCAATTCCTCCCATGAGATAATTGTCTCGGGCTGCAAGTGTTTAAACTAGTCTTTGGTATCCCATTTCAAGGATTAAGAGAAGGCCCTCATACAAACATCATCATGATCAATCTCACACAAATATATAAAATTTTCAAAAACTTGGATGTGTTTTTCAGCTGTGATGGAATCAAGTTCTCCATCAAACATAGGTAGGTAGTTATAGGGTTTTGGAGGAAAATCATGAAGGATGTGAGGTAATTTTAAGGGTATGTATCTATGCTGAATATTGGAGAGTGTTGGATCAAGTACCGGAGGTGAAATTTCATCCTTGGTTTCATGAGGCTCATCAACTTGGTTATGGTCATCACGTGGCTCAGATGGAAAATTTTGATCAAAATAAGTGATACAGTGAAGATATGTATGCAAAAATTTAAGAGGAGGATATACAATTGCAAGATTCTCATGATCATCATTTGAATGCAACAAGTAAAGAAAAAATTGTTTATCATGTTCAGGAAAGGACAAAAGGTAATTAATAACAAACAAAATTATGTCTTGGAAAAAAATCAACTTTAGGTACTCGTTTTCTCCCATGATGTCCTTTCATACCTCTGTCAATGGATCTCATCTTCCAGTGGAGTCTCTGAATCACATTTGAAGCTTGAGTGGAGTTACCAATAAAATATTCAGGCTACTGAGTCTATGGACAGTGGAGTCTCCATGAAAATTTTGAATTCTAGATTCTTGCAAATGGATTCGCCAGGTGAATGATGTACATCCTTTCTGTGTCTAAATAGTTTTAACCATCAGTATTCAAATATGAACTTTGTCATTTCTCCCAGGGAGTATTTCACCTTCATCCCCAATATGGTCGCTAGAATGTTAACACTCTGTAAAAAATTTCGGTTGATAAAACAAATGATAGAGGTAACATACAAACCAAATTTAGTTTGGATTTTGAACCTTCCAACTAGAGAGGGCTCTCTCAAACATGTAGAGACTAAAAATACTCAAAAATATTTGGCAATGGACACATAGAGGTCAGATTCTACGATAGGATGGGATTTTTAAAAGGTTTGGTAGGACAAACAAGAGAAAAGGGTCGTCGGGCAATGGGGTCAACTCCTGAAATCATATGAAAATTTACAAGCTAGGTATTCTTGAAGGAACAAAGGAAAAATAGTCATTGTATTCAGCCAAATAAGCTATATGAGATGGAAGTTGGAAAGAAAGGAAAGGCCACTATGACAAGAGGAATCTAATAGAGGATGAATCTCTTGGTATATCTTTAGAAGAAGGAACATAAAGGCTAGTTACCGATAACAAAGCACCAATCAAGGGTGAATTATGAATCATAAACCAATAAACACATAACAAGTATAATCAATGTGAGAAGGAATACAAGAAAGATAAATTCCTTCTTTTACTTAACAATTGTTACTAGCAACAAAAAACATTTATGAATATGAAATAAAGGAAAACATATTGAACATCAACACCATGATGAATCTCGGCTATCCAAGAAAAACTTCTCTTCTTGTATTAAAATTCATGAGAAATCAAAAAGTTTTCCTGCTACAAAAACAGGCCCCTCTTCAGCTAATTGAACCACTTATTTTAGCTTTTTAACCGTATATATAGATAAATTACATATGAGGCCAAGAAAAATGGGTCTTTATTTCCAAGATTCTGAAAATAGACATCGATTATAGAGGGAGTAGCTCATCAAAACTGATCTCCTACTTTCTAGGGAAAAATTACAAATAGAAACCAAAATATGTGATATCTTTTCACTAAATGCCACATGTCTACAGTTGTTAGCATCAGAAGTCGCTCCTGGATTGTAGAAGGAGCAGATACTGATGCCCATCAGTTTTATGTCACGATTGGTATGAAAAAGGGTGATCGACTGGGATTAAAATCAATACAATATCATTTTAACTCAGAATTCTAGTGATCTAGGTGGATATCGATGGCCACCCACCTTTTTCAAATGGCTCAAAATAGTTTTCTGGCAATTTTGGCCATTTACTATTTTTAGCATGTTTTAACTTTCGGGGCCATTTTGAGGGCCTAAATGAAGGTTTTTCAGGATCAAGGTTCTAAATGATATCCAAATGCACAATTAAGCCCCTAAAATGAATCTCCTCTATGATACCTTTCCAATGAGCTATCATACACCTAAAACAGAGATCGTATGCAAAAGTTACGACCCCAAGAAGTTGATGTACTGACTTACCCAAAAGGGGTCCACATGACTTTTGGCGCTTCATCTACTAGGGTTAGGTTTTTGGATGTATAGGGTTTTTGGCATTCCTCTTTATTATAAAAAGGCCTTCAGAGCCTCATTGTACTCATCTTCTTATGAATTTGAGTAGCCATCACATCTCTTCTCAGAGATAAGCTGCCACCATTCTAGCGAGTCTTTCACACTGTATTTTTACAGTCTCTGTACATTTCTTTCATTAATAGTAATCATGTATTATTGTATCTCTGTGTTTGTGGTTGCATCTCTGATATATTTGTGTTATATTATTGAATATCTGCGATATCTCTGTGCATTTCTTTATTATATCTCCGATCTCATTTTGTGCCGAAAATAATTCGGATCAGTGGTATCAGAGAAGGTTGCTCTTCATCGTTTTTTTAGTGCATGTCCCCGACAAGGTCCGTGTATAGCAAGTTGGGTCTCGAGCTTGTCTCTCTTGAATACAATTTCTCTCACACACCCAATAAACCCTCAATGGTGGAAGAAAAGAAAAACGACGGAGCAGATGATCCTATCAATTTGTTGTTTGAGCAAGCTCTCATGTGGCAGAGGGGAAAAATGATGGAGAATTTTGCCCACATCCTTCAATGCCAGCTGATAACAGTAGGCGCATCTTCATAAAGTGACCACTTTGGAGGCACCTCACCTTTCAAGGTACAAGTTAATTTTGGTATTCTTGTATTTGAAGGACAGATAGATGCAGAAGCCCTAGAAAAATAGTTAACTCTGCTAGAAGGTTATTTCTCTGTTCACAATTTTTCTGACAAAGAAAAGATCACCTTCGCACTCCTTAAAGTTGTCCTCATGTCAAAAATTGGTGGGAAACTTAGTGGGAGAAAAGTTCCACAGAGGAATCTGTATAATATGGGGCCGATCCCACCTCTGATTTTTTTGTGGATGCGGTAAAAGAACATTATTACCCTGTTGGAAACTGTGAGGACCAGTACATGAGATGGACCACACTGCTGCAAGAGAGGGACCAAGTAGTTCTGGATTTCACCAATACCTTTCATACCTTGCGGACCAAGTTGGGTATCAAAGACTCTGAGGGACATTTGGTTCTTAAATACCATGGAGCTCTACATAGATACATCCACACTGAAATGGATTTTCTGGACATCTCATCACTCGGTGCTACTTATCGATATGTTGTCGAAATCAAGCAAAAATTTAAGCACCAGAACAAATGGGAGTTTGGTTTTGCAAATTCGCAATAACTAAAGTATGACAAAGATAGACCTCAAACAGTCGCCTAAAAACCAGTCCAAGACACACGAAAAGAAGAGTCATGGGAAGACAAAGAAGGACACCGGAAAATGGTGAAATTTCCACAAAAGTCCCTGGCACAACACCGATGAATGTCACTCAAAACAGACATTGGTAGATGAGATCAAAGACAAGGAGCCGAACCCTGATTCAGAATATGAATCTAAAAATAATGGTAAAGGACAAATAATTGACACATACCCCACTGCTATTGTCGTGACCACAACAATTCAACCAGAAGAGCCAATAGATCATGAAGAGAGGGAGTGCCTTTTTCATTCACAAATGTGGGTGAAGGGGACCCTACTACATTTTATTTTTGATAGAAAAAGCCAGAAGAACCTCATCTCAGCAGAGGTCATCAAATAGTTGAGATTTTTGACAACACCACACCTGTAGCCATACAACATCGGGTGGCTTCGCCAAGGACGAGATCTCCATGTCAGCCAGCAATGTCGATTATCATATGGAATCCAGCCCTTCAAGGATGAGGTATTATGTGATGTTGCCCCACTGGATGTCTGTGATGTTCTCTTGGGCCGACCATATATGTGGAAGAACCATGTTGTTTATGATTCTCGACCCCGTAGTGTCATTGTTACTTTGGGGGGTCATCTCTTCAGAATACCAGAGGTAGTTCCTACTATTGTTTCACCTAAAAAGTGTCGCAAGGTAGTATCTCATACTGCAAAATTTAGCTTCTTCACAATCCATTCAAAAGGAGAACATAAGGACACTACGACCACTACATCCTCGCCCCAAGCACCTTCTATCCAACAGAAGAAGGTCGACAAGGTTTCAGCAAAGAAAATATATTCCTCTTGCACACCGTCCTCTCATGTATCTCATCTTGTTGAACAGCCTCAGCCTCAACAGGTTCTTGACATACTTCCAGAAACTGAGCAACGCGATGTCTCCAGCAATACAAGCAGCTCACCAAGATGCATATCCAGCAAATGATTTTCCCTCTTCCCTAGGAACTCAATGCAATGGAGACCATTTCTTCCTAATGAGGGAGGATTTATCCAAGTGGATATCGGTGGCCACCCACCTTTTCTGACTGGATCAAAATAGTTCTCTGGCAATTTTGGCCATTTACTATTTTTAGCAGGTTTTAACTTTTGGGGCCATTTTGATGGCCTAAATGAAGGTTTTTCAATATATAGGTTCTCAATGGTAACCAAAGGCACAATTTATCCCCAAAAATGAATATTCTCAATGATACCTTTCCAACGAGCTATCATACGCCTAAAACGGAGGTCGTATGCAAAAGTTACGACCCCGAGAAGTTGATGTACTAACTTACCGAAACGAGGCCCACATGACTTTTGGCGCTTCATCTCCTAGGGTTAGGTTTTCGGATGTATAGGGTTTTTGGCATTCCTGTTTATTGTAAAAAGGCCTTTAGAGCCTCATTGTACTCATCTTCTTGCGAATTCCAGTAGTCATCACATCTCTTCTCAGAGATAAGTTGCCACCATTCTAGCGAGTCTTTCACACTGTATTTTTACAGTCTCTGTACATTTATTTCATTAATAGAAATCATGTATTATTGTATCTCTGTGTTTGTGGTTGCATATCTGATATATTTATGTTATATTATTGAATATCTACAATATCTCTGTGCATTTATTTATTATATCTCCGATCTCATTTCGTGCCGAAAATAATTCGGATCATCTAGACTGAGGCTATGCATGGATAGGTGAGGTCTTAATATAACTTTAGTTAGTAGGTAGAAGTAAGGGTGAGTGGAAGGAAGACATCTGTGAGAAAGTGCAAAGTTCTACTGTGAGCATCAAACTTCCAACAACCCGAAGGGGAAGGATTTAAATACAAGAACATTGAAAGAAATCGTGACAACGTTACAATAAAACCTTTATATAACACTGTCACAATGCTTCATGTCACTCAGTTAATCATAAACTCTTTCAACACTAGATGGAAACTAGATGGAAAAATAAGCTAACTGTCATTAGACTAGAAATTTCACATATAGATACATAACCAGGGAAAACCAATGCTTCATTAAAACTATACAACAAGGAGCTTATCTCTACCAACGATGCCTACAAAAATGGAAAAAATGCCTTCATATACTTGGAGAAAAACCTAGCAAAAGCTTTGAGTTACTGCATTGAAGACATTACATCTGCATGTTTACTGGAATATTGTGCATGCAGTCTATGGACCATCGTGCACTTTGGTCAGACGCTACCGTGCTCTAGAACAGACCTGCAAGGAGTTGAAAAACTGACAGTCCTCTCCTGGGATTTCTATTTATGGTGGAAATGATGTCCACCCACCATCAATTTCTTCAATAAATGCTTCCTTGGGATTGGAAATGACCCCAGTAAACTCTGTATCTTTGGGATGTGGAGGCCTTCTCATACTGCCACCTAGATTTGCTAAATGGATTCATGGTAAGATGTGGAGGCATACATGAAGTCTGGGGCATATGACGGGAAGCGACAGATGAGCGGTGACTAGGAAGGGGTGATTTGGCATAATAGGTGTGGAAGTGAGATGAGAAGAGGCCAGTGGACGGATGTGGCAGATATTGTGGGGGCCATAGAGATATGGTGGTGGGATGTGATTTTTCGAGGGAGAACATGTCTCCTATGAAGGGACGACATGAGAGGGAGAGGGACAGGTGTGGGAAGACAAGAGGGAGTGCAACGAAAAATGATATGCCACGAGGGTGAGTGGAAGGCAACTGTTTCATAACAAGACAAGGGGGAAACAAGTGATGTGACTGGTGGATAGGAGGCCTAGTGGAACACAGGTGGCAAGTGGAGGGGGGGCGATGCAAGGAGGAGGTGCCATGATAGCAAAGGGGCCCACACTAGAAAAATGCCCATATCAAACCCCCCCCCACCACCATTAAAGGTAGAACGGGGGGGGGGGTTCCAAAATGGGACCTCAACAGTAGATCTGGGTGTGGCTCGCCTGAACCTCCAGATCTGCACACTGGAAAACTGTCATATCAGACAACCCCCCACCCATTAACGGTAGAATGATGGGGGGCGTACATAATTTAATCTAGACCGAAGATCTGGGTGCACATATTCTAACCGCCCAGATCTGTGTGCTGCATAATCTAGAGCTCTTATGCGCCCCTGACTTAGGATAAGTGGGTTTTTGACCCATTCTTTGCCACTTTTTCCCCGAAGGGGACACTTCATAGGAAAACACCTCACATACAAGATTATGTGCTAACATTAGGCTCCATGGGAGATGGCTTGCTCCCTATTAGATGCCAAGAACTATTTTGTAGATTCAGTGCCTTGTTGTTGGGCTATGGAGTCATTATTAAAAATGAAAATAAACTGAAAAACAATATTTACAAAGACAGAGGAGCCATGTGTGTCTCAAAAGAAACATTTCTTCAGAAAATGCCCATTCACAGGGCCATCAAAAACTTCCTCAGCCTCCAAATCCTGCATCCTGTAGGTATTATTTGAAAACACTCCAGCGACCTTGAAGGGCCCAATCCAGAGGGCTTCAAACTTGCCATGTTTTCCCTTGTCCTTCTTGGGAGCATCCCATTTTAATACCATATCTCCTAGTTGAAAATACTCTTTCTTGACCCTCCTATCAAAGACCTGCTTGATCTTTTGTTGATGATTGTGAGCTATGTTCATTATGTGATCCCTGGTTTGTTGCACTTCCACCATTTGATGAATTCTTCTGACCATATGATCTGGCTCTACTTCATAATCTTGAAAGAATTTTTCTACAAGTAGAGACAACTGAGTGGGAAAAACAACTTCTGTCCCATAAACAAGTTGAAAAGGGGAGGTGCCCAGAGATTTCTTTGTTGTCACTTGGTCAGCCCACAGAGAAAATTTGAGTTTTGAGTCCCATGCCTTCTTATTATCTTCCAACAATCTTTTAATGATATTAATCAGGATTTTATTGGAAGACTCTGACAGTCCATTTCATTTTGGATAATAGGGAGCATAATGAACCAGTGAAATCTCAAACTTCTCACAGAACCTCACCAGAGGCTCATACCTAAAAGATGCAGCATTATCAATGACAATTTTGTTGGGGTATCCAAACCTTTCTATGATATCCTTCAGGAAGTTGATGATAAATTTGTGTGAAGCACTCCTAGTGGGGATATCTTCTATCCACTTGGTAAAATAGTCAGTTGTAGTCAGGATCCATTTGTGTTGGCTACTTGAGGAAGTATGAATCTCTCCAATGAAGTCCAACCCCCATTGTTGAAAGGGTGTTGCAGCTACTACAGGTTTTAGTGGCATAGATTTGAGTTGTTGCTTTCCTAAGAACCATTGGAATTTGATGCAGGATCTCACCTCTCTATAGACATATGTGAATAAGGTGGGCTAGTAGTACCCACCCCTGAGGATCTTGTGGGTTTTGGTCTTCCAAAAGTGGTGTCCCCCACAGGGGCTACTATGGAAATCAAATGTCACTTTATGGGCCTCCTGTGGGTTCAGACACCTTAGAAACACCCCTAGAGGGTCTCTCCAGTACAAGACTTGGTCAATAAGGAAATATTTGACTTCTTTGAGCTTTAAATCTCTTGCCTTACTCTTACCCATTTTATCAGGGGGCTTTAATTCTACCAGAAAATATATGATATCTCTATACCAGGTGCACTCTGCTAGTGGAGGATTGCCATCAGACAATTCAACCTGTTGATTTCCTCAACAACTATAGATGAATTTAACCCCCAAGGCTTTGCAATTGTATTTAGATAGCAACTTGTCTAAGCCCTTCCCTTTAACCAACTTGGTTGGCTTAATCTTCTGGTCAAACTCAAGGATCTTGGCAATCCACTTGCTTCTTTTCCCATCCATGTCAGGCTAAAGGAACATATGCAATGATTTTTGAATGAAGAACATAGACTCTGAATTATCTAAGGGCCTTGACCAAGGCATAGGCTTGCTTCTCCATGATGTCATATTTGACCTCTACATCTCTTAATTCCCTACTGAAAAATGAAATGGGCTACTCTAGCCCTTCATCATTCTTCTGTAATAGAATGACTGCTACTGTATCAAAAGAAGCAAAAGAAAGAATTAGGAAATCCTTGGAATAATCAGGACTGATCATCACAGGTGCCTCAGTCAAAGAATTTTTTATTTGGACAAAGGATTCCTTGGGTTCAACAGTCTATTTTACTTCATTTTCCTTCCTGATCATGGCGGTGACATGCTTTACTAATTCGACAAAGTTTGAAACGAACCTCCTCAGAAAATTATTTTTTTCCAAGAAAGACTGGACCTCTTTCTTGGATCTCGGAAGTGACAGGGTATGAATTGCCTCCACCCTATTGGGATCAATTCTCACTCCCTCTTTTGATACTATATGGCCTAACATCTTGCCCTCCTCCATAGAAAACAAATATTTTTGGGGGTTTAAGGAAAGGCCAAAACTTTTTCATTTCAAGAAAACCTTCCTTAAGTGACAACAATTCTCTTTATCAGATCTGGAGAAGACAATGATGTCATCTAGATAGATCACCATGAACTGATATTTCTCCTCAATGAAGGCTATTTCCATGGCTCGCTAAAATGTTTCTCATGCATTCATCAATCCAAAAGGAATTTTGGCATACATGAATGTGCCCCAAGGAGTGGTGAATGTGGTTTTTTCTCTATCCTCCGGTAGGACTCATATCTGATTGTATCCAGAAAAGCTATCAATCATGGATATCCTAGATGCACCAGTTACCCTCTGAAATATGTGCTCCATCTTAGGTAGGGGGTAATTGTCCTTTCTTGAGCTCTTATTCAAGTTCTTGAAATCAATACAAAGTCTGATTTCTCCACTCTTCTTCCTTACTGGCACCAGATTATCCACCCACTCAGAATATCTCAAAGGGACTATGATTTGAGCATCCAACAACTTCTTTACTTCTTTCTCCATGATAGGAATCAACATCGTATTAATTTGTCTTATCTTCTACCTGAATGGCTTAGCCTCTTCTTTTAGTGGGATCTTATTTTCCATGACAGCTATGTCATATGTCTTGAGGTCTTCATAGGTCCAGATGAACACATCAGAAAATTCTTTTAATAACTCAGTATACTCGGCTCTCTACCCCTTTGACAGGCTATTTGACAACTTGATGAACTTAGGATCCTCCTCTATTCCAATATTGCATTCAGTTACATCATCATCCACATTTGAAACCCCACCCTTCACTTCCACATCATTCCCATCGAACAATCTTTCTAAAGGAACCAGTCCCTTTGGAATGTGCTTGCTAGGCAACTGAACAATATGGTAATTAGCAATTTTATTTAAAAATACCTCAGGGTGCAGATCACCTTCATGATCAGGATCTTGATCAATGTGCAATGCAGAGAACTCATCAACAGACTCAAGAAATTTTCTAATTTCAAGATCATCTTCGAACACCTTCCAATGCTTGATATTGTCTAGCATAGATGGCATATATCTTGTCTCAACATCATATTTGATCCTAGGTGGCAAAGGTATCCTAAAATGGCTAGCTGAGGCAGCTAGGGAATCAGCCAAAGTATTTTCTTCTCTTGGAATAAAATAAATGTTGAAAGATGATAAGAAATTATCAATTAGGTCCCACACCTCATTTTTGTAATTTCTGAGTCGAGGATGTTTAGCCCGATAAGTATTTCTGACCCGCTAGACTATCGACTCAGCATCTCCGAACATTGCTACCTCTTTAATTCCCATCTCTTTTGCAACCCTTAAACCTAAAACAAGAGCTTCATATTATGCTACATTATTGGTGGTTTCAAACTCTAGCTTGTATGACAGGGATATGGTTTCCTGACAAGGTGATACAAAAACCACTCCTGCACCAACAGCTTCACTAGAAGAGGCTCCATCGAAGAACATCTTTCACACAAAGGTAGTTGGAGGAGGTATTTCATGCTTAGATAAGGGATTCTTTCTGATTTCAAGAGGAACTTCATGAGCATCAATGAGATGTAACAAACTAGACCCCAAATCCATGTCAAGTGCATAGATAGGATGGTTAGTGGGGTCTACTTCGTCACTGAAAATGTAGGCCAACTGAGCTTCTCTATACAATCTTCTATGTTCCCCTCCAAAGACTGGAATGGTGGCATATGTGAGGTCCATCTGTAATTTTCCTCCAAGCTTTCTAATCCAGGATCTTGACAACAACATGCCGAACTTGGGGGGAACATTAGCTACTACAATGTCCATGACCAACTTTTCATTGGAAACGGAAATAAGGACACCGCCAAGTCTTTGATAACTCCAAGACATTGCACCCTCCTTGAATCAAAAGAGTACAAATCATGATAGGCCTTGGTTACTTCCATTCCTAATTTTTCCATGACTATTTTGGGCATGAGGTTATGTGAAGCCCCTGAATCCATTAGGTAGTTATGCAACACCTTATTGTGTATGTTTAGGGATGTGTAAAAGGGAGGGGATGAATAATCTTTGTATTCTACCATGGGACCTAGGATGATTGTTGTCTTTTCATCTTGGAGATTTACTGAGTCTTTGGTAAGATGAGGTGGCTCGGACAACAACAGTTTGGAGATGGACCTTTTGAAATCTTCATTTTTAACTAGTTCCGACAAGGGTACATGAATTCTAATTTTCTGAATTTCATGCTCGAAACTAAAGGAAGAAGAAGGCTTAGGAATTTCTCTTACCTCAGGGATAGGATCTTTGGTTGTTGGCAAAATATTCTAAGTTTTCTTTTCCTTGGTAATGAGTGTTGCAGGCTTAGTAGGCCTTTCTGCTATGAGAGGTTGATCAAGGATATCAGACTTCCCTTCATTCTTCTTCGACCTGAGGTTGTATCTTTTAGGACTGTTGTCCTTGGATTTCCCCCCCTTACTCAGTTCATTGATTTGACTATTCATGAGAGAATATTTGTATGTTTCTTGAGTCAAATGTGGAAAAGGGGAGGTGTCTTCAATACAATGAATTTCAGGACCAACTTCATCTATCTCATCTCTTTCCTCATCAGCAACAAGGTTATTTTGGAGAGGAGTTTGAATTATTTGATCATCTCTATCTCTGTTCCTTAGTTCCCTTGGCATAATCTATGGAAAATTGTTGTTTGGCCTCCTGAAATTTCCTATGTTATCAGTGTTCTGAGGATTTCTGTAAGTCTGTTTTCCCTCAGCTTTCATTTTATCCATCTCTATAGATAGAGTCTTTACCATCTTTGTCAACTTGTCCATTTGAGAGTAAGTTGTAGAAGAACCGGATGTGGAGGCTTTAGATATATTTTTGGGTATGTATCTATCATCTTTATTTCTGAATTGATCAACAACCAATATATTTGACTCAACTTCCACAACTGAGTCTTGCATGTGAGCCAGGGATGTGGCTCGTCTTTCCCTCAACAAAAGGCAAAAATTTGGGTCAAAAGTGTTGGCATAAGTAATTTTGGTTGAAGCTTCTGAGGGCTTTTTCTCAGCAGGGATCTTATTATACATCTCAATGAACCTCTTGGACAAGTTAGAGACAAACTCTCCTTCCTTTCTCTTCAAAGATCTGAACCCTGTCATGTAATACATGAAGTATTTCTTATCTACCCACTGTCTCAAGAAGGCTTTATCCAAAACCTCTATCCCATCGATGGATCTATAAGGCAGGGCCCTAAACCACTTCATAGACTCACCTTCAAGGCTATGAACAAAAATCCTCATCCATACGTTTGCACGCATGATGACATGATGATCTATGAAACTGTAAAAGGCTTCAAGGTGTTCTTCTGCAGTTATATCTCCTTCGCCTATAAACTTGGGTAGCTGCTTGAGGTAGCCATATGCTGGAAGGGCATTGAGTGGTTGAGGCAATACAAGGGGAGCATACCTAGCAGCTATAATGGCCACCATGTTGGTCATGGGGGTATTTTTTCCTGCCATAGGGATATTATGTGGAAGAGAACTAGGAGGAGAAGGGATTCGAACAGGGGATTCTCGAACTGAACTCCGAGGTGGAAAGGGGGAAAATGGAGGATTCTAAGGAGAGGCTACAAGACTAGAGTTGGTAGAGGCTTCCCTCTCTACAGTAGCAAGAAAAATAATAAGAGGAAGGGTGGTAAAGTTAGAAGTAGGGAATTTTTCTGTGGTCCTATACCTAGGCCAAGGTACAACTTTAGGGGAGAAAGGAGAGACAAGGATTTCACCTCCCAATCCCAGACTGGGAGGGGAAAACTCAACAGGAACACTCCCAAAATTTAGAGTTCTAGAAACTCCAGCAAAAAGTATGATAGGGAAATGAGAAGCATAGAATGGAGTTTCTAGATATGGATATGGGGAATTATCAGAAATACCTAGTTCAACAGTAGAAGATCCTTCTCTGTGGGCCTTTCCCTTTCTGTTAATATTTTTCGGATATGCTTCAGGTGTCACCAAGGGTGGTTGCGGGGTAGACCTCGTGTGTCTGCCTCTAGAAGCCATGACTGAAAAAAAAGGTTTTCCTCAGTGGAGTTGTCACAATGGAGTCGCCAGGTGCACAGTAGCAATCTTCAAGGGCTTTGATGCCAGATGCACCTTCAGAATCAGAGGATCAATGTCATTCAGTTATGGGGAAAATATTCAACTTCGTCCCTGGCAAGGGAGCCATATCTGTTAGCGTTAGAAGTCACTCCTGGATTGCGGCAGGAGAAGAGCCTGATGCCCATCATTTTTATGTCACGATTGGTATAAAAAAGGGTGATCGACTGGGAGTAAACTCAATACAATATTGTTTTAAATCAGAATTCTGGACTGAGGCTATGCATGGATAGGTGAGGTATTAATCTAACTTCAGTCAGTAGGTTGTAGTAAGGGTGAGTGGAAGGAAGACATCTGTGACAAAGTGCAAAGGTCTGCTGTGAGAATCAAGCTTCCAACAACCCGAAGGGGAAGGATTTAAACACAAGAACATTGAAATAAATCATGACAATATTACAATAAAACCTTTATATAACACTGTCACAATGCTTCATGTGACTCAGTCAATCATAAACTCTTTCAACACTATATGGAAACCAGATGGAAAAAGAAGCTGACTATCATTAGAATAAAAAATTCACATATAGATACATAACTAGGGAAAACCAGTGCTTCATTAAAACTATACAACAGGGAGCTTAGCTCTACCAATGATGCCTACAAAAATGGAAAAAATTCCTTCATATACTTGGAGAAAAACCCAGCAGAAGCTTCGAGTTACTGCATTGAAGGCATTACGTCTTCATGTTTACTGGCAGACTGAGCATGCAGTCTCTGGACCATTGTGCACTTTTGTCAGACGCCACCATGATCTAGAACGGGCCTACAAGGAGTTGAAAAACTAACAGTCCTCTCTTGGGCTTTCTATTTATGGTGGAAACGATGTCCACCCACCATCAACTACTTCAATAACTGCTTCCTTGGGATTGGAAACGACCCGAGTCAACTCTGTATATTTGGGACGTGGAGGGATTCTCATGCTGCCATCTAGATCTGCTAAATGACTTCATGGTAATACGTCGAGGCAGACGTGAAGACTGGGGCACCTGACGGGAAGTGACGGATGAGCGGTGAATAGGCAGGGTTGATTTGGCATACTAGGTGTGGAAGTGAGACGAGAAGAGGCCAGTGGATGGATGTGGAAGATATTGTGGGGGGCACGGAGATATGGTGGTGGGATGTGATTTTTTGAGGGAGAACATGTCTCCTATGATGGGACGATGTGAGAGGGAGAGGGATAGATGTGGGAAGACAAGAGGGAGCGAAATGGAAAATGATATGACACGAGGGTGAGTGGAAGGCAAGTGTGTCATAACGAGACAAGGGGGGAAACAAGTGATGTGACTGGTGGACAGG
>ML779537.1:717274-732053 GCA_009831015.1 Picea engelmannii
CCGGATTGGGACCTCAACTATAGATATGGGTGCGGTTCGCCTGACCCTATAGATCCACACACTAGAAAACTGTCATATCGGATGCACCCCCCCCCATTAAAGGTAGAATGATGGTGGGGGTCCAGAATTGAATCTGGACTGAATATCTGGGCATGCATATTCTAACTACCCATATCTACGTGTTGCATAATCCAGACCGATTATGCATCCTTGACTTAGGATAAGTGGGTTTTTGACCCATTCTTTGCCACCTTTTCACCGAAGGAGACACTTCATAGGAAAACACCTCTCATACAAGATTAAGTGCTAACAATAGCATCACAAGATCCCTTGAAATATACTTGATTTATCTTGTAATGTAGTTTTATTTTAGGTTTTCAATCTATTCCTTTAACGTGTCAAGCCAACTAGGCTAATTTTCTTCAATGCTTTTGACTGTTCCACCTTTAGCCTCCTCCTTTCATTTTTTTTTCCTTTTTCTTACACCAACTTGCGTGTTGTATCTATCTGCGGATCCATTAATAATCAAATCCTTCATAATAGGATTCATCCTGATCTCTTCGCCTAATATTGGATCATCAACAGAATTTGTAAGAGATTTTCTTGTTAGCATTTGTGCAACATGCCTTTCTCTCTTTTTATTTGATAATTCTGTCATATTTTTCGAACATCCTGATTTGCTAAAAACTATTGAATCTTTCTCCCTGGATTCCTATGGTTTTTCAGGAAACACGAGCCTGTTTCCCTCAAACTGTGCATGATTTGGACGAAACATTCGATTTGCAGATATCTCATTCTGGAATAACCTATTAATTTCCCAAAATAGAGAACTCTCATATGGGTTTAAAGTAACAGTCACAATCAATTATAATGATTGGCTACTAACGAAAAATCCTTATGGGGATAATGACCTCTCACGTTTTGCTATCAATTTTTAATGATGAGTGTCATATCGGTTATTTGGCGATGCTTATTTGGCACTAGGCAGATGAATGGTACACAACCAGGTTTCTCGGGGTGATTTGAATCACTGTCAAGTTTCATTGTCACATGTAGCCCTCGGATTAGACTCAATTAATGACATTTAACACGTGATTTTGGGGATGCGATGGGGTGGTTTTGAGGAAACCACAAATGAAATTTTGAGAATGCTTATATATTTTAACCTCCACGCCATTTCAAAATCTGTAATCTTTCCCAATCATTGATCTCAACGGATGGAAATCTATGTCCTTTCGAGCCCTGATTTACTTAACACCTCCGCAAATTTTAATCTCTTCTGCCATTTTATGCCCTTCCCCAAATTGATCTAACTTCCAAATCGGCTTAGCACCTCGCTAAGCCCTGAAATCTCGATTTTACACCAAAAATTTAAATGGTGATAACATCGCTCAACAACTTAGATATGCTACGGAGTATAGGGAACTATGTGTTTCAACTAAATCGATGCCTCATGGAAAATATCATGGATCTCATGATTGACATATTGTTCCCCATTATCAGTTGCGACGAATTTGATCTTCTTTCTGGACTATGTCTCAACCAGGGCTTTGAAATATTTGAGGTGTTGAAAGACCTCATATGTTTTCCTAAGAAAGTAGATCCATGTAAAACGTGAGAAATCATCAACAAAAATGATAACAAACCTTGCTTTGATTATGGATGGATGCGGAAAAGGACCCATAAGCTCACTGTGGATCATATCTAAAGGTGCAAAATCTCTCTGAGACTTTCCTTTGTCGAATTTCTCTTGAGGGTATTTTCCCAGAACACATCCCTCACATACTCCCTTGGAGAAATGGATGTCTGGTAGACCATAAACCAATATTTTCTTGCTAATTTGTTGCATGTATCTGAAATTCAAATGTCCAAACCTTTCATGCCATTTCCTACTACTTTCATCAGCATGAGTATGTAGTAGAGAATAATCAGGTTCAATGAATTCAGAAAATGTATACAATCTAGACTAATGATTTACCTCACCGATAACAACCCTGGATTTGATTTGCATGTCGTAGATGTCCACAATTTTTTTTCTTAATATGAATTTCTTTCCAGTGCCAGAATCCGTCATCCGATACATGGATAGCAGGTTGACAAAAAGTTTGGGAACATGCAACACATTCTCGAAGCTTCCATTGGTGAGTTCAATCCTTCCTTTTCCGGTGAATTCGACAGAAGATTTGTCCCTCATTAGAATAGGAGGACCTTTGTATGCATCCAAGGAAGTATATATTTCTTTTGAGGAAGCCATGTGATGTGATGCTCCTAAATCAATGATCCAAGAATCAGGAGAGGAGTTGATGGCGATTAAGGCATGAATAGAATTTTCTTTCTTGGAATTTAGATCTTCTGGCTTCTTATTATTGGCACCCTCGGGGATGTGATATCCAAGGTTGTTTTGATGAAGTATTTGAAACATCATATCTATTTGTTTTTTCATTCATGCATATTCCGAATGAAATCCTTTGTGACAGTATGTGCATTTCTCCCCTTTTATTCATTTTTCCACTTTGGATCTGGAGGCATCAGTGAAGGGTTTTGTGTACCCTTCCTTCTTCATATGTGCATGAGATTGTTTTTATATTTATCCTTATATTTCTGATATTTTTAGTTTCCATCATGCATAGTGAGTGCATGCGCCACTGGGCCTTTGATTGAGCCCATGTTAATGATCTTGGTCTTCTCTTGTGTTAGGGATTCGATAAAGTCCTCAAGAGAAGGCATATGCTAGTTGGATCTAGAGGTGAATATGAAATAATGGAATGTGGATACGAATATAGATAATTCAGGACCAATCTTGGAGAGAATGGTGAGAACCATTTGTTTCTCCTCGTTCTATTTATCAACCCCACGAGCTTTGAGTTGCAACAGTAAATCCTTGAGTTTTGTAAAGAAATATTGGATATTGTCGAAGATTTTTGGATCTAATGTGTGAAGATTAACCTCTGGAATGTGTCCCCTCATATCATCTTGTTTTCCAAAGATCCCTTCCAAGGTGGTCCAGGATTCACTGGGAGTCTTACAGGAAGATATGTGAAAAAGGAGATCGGGAGAAATAAGACTGCAAATTGTTCCAAGTGCCTCATCCATGCGATTTAAGTACTTGGATTTTTCTATGGATGATGTCGATTCTATATATGTATTCAATATTAACATGTACAATCCTCTGACTTAGAGAAGTATGACTATTTTCTCCTTCCATGCAAAGTAGTTGTAAGGTGTAAGAATGAATTCTTTTTGGAAATCCATCTTTCTTCCGTCTTCAATATTTTATACCTGCAAAACATCTTGGTGTAGATTTTTCTTAGCATTCTGTCGGCTCTAATTCCATGAAAATGTGTTGAACCTGCACAAAATATATCTAGTTAAACAATGATACACACATATGCAGAGAGAATTTGAGAAATAAGCAAAAGGAGAGAAATAATTATCAATAATCGTTCTGAATAATGAATATTTTACACATGATATACTCTTTATAAATCAATGAGTGTACATGAGAGGAGAACCAATGTGGCATAGTAGTGGTCTAGAGTGGTCTGGACACACACCAATAGTTACAGAAGTGAACTTCCACCTAGTCTAGTCTCTCAGGAAGTTAGGGAGTGAATTGCCACCTAATTGAATTAACTAATCAACTAGTCTTCAATTAACTGACTGAACAAAGAGTAGTGAGGAGTTAACTAAGGAAATCAAGGTTAATGCACCATTATGGTGGTGATCCAAAGGCAATTTCTCATTATTTGGTGATGATCCCAATGTTGCATGGTGACAAAAATAATGCAACATCTAAACTCAAGTCAACTAGTCAAACTGAAGTGTCAGCTGAAAGAGAATATTCTCCAGGTGGAATATTCTCCCCCTAAAATATAGGATTCTGGATAATGACTAATTATGACTAATAAACAAGGAAAAAACTTAGGGAAAATAAATCCTAGGTGTGTTTGAAGTAACTCCAACAAAAAGCTATGGTGGGGGTGTATGCCCTTATACTTCCCACCTAGCTCCTAGCATAACAATGCTTGAACTCAAAAAAATGATAGCATAATAGTAGAAAACCATACTGAGATCAAGAGAAATGGCAAGATAAATCACCACAAGATATAGAAATCATAATCCAAATCTATCACTAAGCCTCCTCCATCAACCATTCATAAAATAACCATAAGACAAGTGCACAAGAACTAAAATAGCCAAGGGGCCAAAAATTTCAGACCAAGCCTCTCACAAGAGGAGAGTTATATTTGAAATGAGATCTTCTGATCTCTATTTATACAAAAATTAGCTAACATAGCTTGTCCAAAAAATGAGGAGTAAAACACATGATTAGGGATCAAAAACCCTAATATTTCCCCCTTAACACAATAATATTAAAAAGTTTACCTAAAATTTCATCTTTTGCACAAATTAAATCCTAATCTAGGATGTCGTCAAGCCTTTAGGGGACGTTTTTCCACTTTGAGGAGGTCGTTGGTGTTGGAGAAGCATGTAAAGGCCTCCCAAGGCCATGTGTCAATAATCTAGGTTATATCCTCATGGTGAATACCTTCTTCTCCTCAAAATGTTCAAGTGCAAATGAGTGACACCTCACCACCAAGCCCTAGCCCCCAAAATCATGAGGTTATGCTAAAATTGGGACGTTTTAAGCCTCCTGGGTAAATCGTTTGGTAAGAAATGGGTGGGATAGGTCATCCAATTTATCATCAAGGCCATCCAAGTCATGTCTCTCTCATATGGCATGTGGTTTTATGGCATCCAACCTGTGTGCTTGAAGCCCAATGGAAGCCTAAGCTAGGCTTGGTCTCCCAAAACTGTACACCAACTAGGTCTTGCAAAGACAAATGAATATGCCCTCCAAGGATATCAAGTCATAAAATCATGATAAGTGGATCCAATAAATATATAATCAATAAAATCATGTGCATAAAATATTACTATATCAAACAATTAACATCTCAAAGACAATATGTGACTTGTCAAGCTTAAGTATGGGAGGGTTGACGAGGTGTCCTATTGGGTAGGTATTTCCCTAGGTCAAGGAGAGACTCCAAGAGGTCCTTCTCTAGTCCATGTAAAGTGTATGAGGTGGATGGGGTCAAGACTCAATGGGCATAGGGTTCATGACATACTAGGGGTCGTAATGTCTCATTCATGGGTGCCTTTGTAGAGGGTGTGTGGTACATTCATCCCAAATGCACTTTTGCCAAGCTCATTATTTTCCTTTTATCTTTATTTCCTTCATAATAGATTCAAGAGAGATTGAAGGTCACTTCCTTAGCATGGTGGCTAGAAGGTGGAAATGTCATCCACAAATACCTAATGGAAATGAGAAATTTGGCTTATCATGAGACCCCTTTCTCTCAGTCATGCAACTGAGAGTCACTACCCTATTTTGGTGACCAAATAATGAAAATGTCATACCACTAGATATCCATGGAAATGATAGGTCATATTGTTATGAAACCTCCTATCCTTCAATATACCCTTCAATAAATTCTTATATTATGGGTCCACTTTTATTCAAAGATAAGTGTTTTATTTCTTTCTTGGGTGATCCCTAGGCAAAGCATCTAGAAGGTTTATATATGGATTTTATATTTTAACCAACACCAATCCCTTTGGGCCTTTAGCCCCTTATTCCCATAGAATGAGGGAAAAACCATTATTGGGTCAATACACCCTAAAATTAAAAGAGATAAGGAAATGGATGGGAAGTGCAATATCCCCAAGGATGAGCCCTGTTGTAATCATGTTTATGAATTGTAAATCATGTTTTGTATGCTAGTGAGCAGAGTATTGATAATTTGGTAGGGTTATGTGTTTATTAGGCCATGGATCCTAATTATTAAGTCCACAAGCCTTTTCTTTTTATATGTATTATGCATAACATTAATAGAAATATAAGCCTTTTTATCCAAGAGTGAGTTCAGCACCAGCTTTGGAGCTCTAAGAATTCCCGATCTGGCCTGTTGTCGAGGCCCAAAGAGGGAGGTGAAGCACCGATGGAATGTTCTTATGAAGGTGTATACTCCCAGGCGGAACAGGCATGTGGGGAATGAGAGTTCATTAGTAGTGGGCGTAAGAAGGCTCCTGGAGAGAATCCTTCCAGTTGCTTTGTGCAGTTTTCCTGTAGCCTCAGCCTAGCTTAGGATTCCCTTGCCTTGGGTGGAGCTTAGTCCTAGCTCGGGGGTGACCCACTATTGAGTGTTATGATTAGTGAGGTATAAGGATAGGAGGTTCATGGAAGGTCTGCACATGGTTGGTGGAGTTACTACAGTTCCAAATATAAGTATATGCATGTGTATAATTTCAATTAAAATGCATGTTTGTGATGCTTGCAATATTATCATGTATTCTGTTGTGATGATATTTATTGTTGATTTCATTAATTCTGTATGTTAGTATTAATTATATGTTTACTTTGTTAAGCCATTTAACTTCATTTAAATGCATAATATATAAGTATGAGAATGTTTTCTGCATAGTAGCATTGCCCGACAAGGGGTTGATGGTTGGGGGCGTTACAAGAAGAATTATGGAAAATGATAAGTATGGTTGGAAATGGTACAATGTCTCATTAATGGATTTCCCAGTAGAAAACCTAATCCCAAAGAAGACCACTTACTAGGGCACAATGTCAACCACCAAGGTAAATCAGGGAAAAAGGCATAATGTCTAGGCACATATCCTAAAATCTATAGAAAATATAAGATAAAACATAATAATGGCTTGTTATTGAAATGATTCTCAATATAATACTGACTTGTACCTCATGGAGCAAGCCCCACTACCTTCCTGAAGCCAACTGGTCTAGTGGATACCATCTGTAAACCAGTGACCATCTGTGGTGGTAAGTGGGTTTTCCATCTATGCAAAGAGGTATTGTTGGTCATGTAGTCTCTCGACACTCCATATCTAGAACTTGAGGACCTCAAGACATCATATCCTTAGTTATCAAAAAAATGGGGATAACATGTGGCTCCTACTTGGGTACATGTGCTCATTGTAGAGTGCATGAGAACTGCAACATCTCCTGGTAGACCTATGCCTACCTACCTGGGGCACGATCCCTGAAGAAGTCATGTGCCACCCTGGAAATAATTTTTGAGGAGAGATAAATTCACTGGTAGTGGGCATCCTCCTCCCCTTTGTCATGGATAAGTAGAAAGAATCTCATCCAGACTCTTTCTCTATTTTGTAGGATCCTAGCCGAAGACAATCGAACTTTTGATGTCTTCCTGGTTTTTCTCTTATTTTTTCCCATGGTAGAAATTGATCCCCTTCCTTGAAGTATATATTTCTTTCCTTCTGATCAAAAGTTTCATTTACATTTTCTTGATTCCTTTCCATTTGATCAAAATCCATGCTTCGAGTCTCATCCAATTCTACAAACTGATCGATTCACCCCTACAATGCTTCCTTATCTTTACTAAATTATTGGGATATTTGTAGCATTGGAATTTAGATATCTACAGGAAAACGAGCCTCAAATACGTACACCAACTCAAAAGGAGTCCTTCTGGTGGAAGTCTTGGTGGTTGTGCAGTGAGCCCACAAGGCATACTTGATCTTATTGTCCCAACTCTTCTTGTTCTCCCCAACAGTCTTTTTCACAGTGTTCATGATGTTTTTGTTGCTATATTATGCCAATCCATTCTTGTGAGGATAATATTTCAAAGAGTGTGATAAAACAATCCCATACTTGAAACAAAACTCATTGAGTTCCACTGATCTAAAGTCTTTGGTATTGTCAGTGCTTATCTTAGCATGGACTCCAAATCTTGTAAGAATATTTTCCTCAAGGAATTTCATCATGACTTATTATGTTTCTTTCTTATTTAGGATAGATTCCATGCATATGGTGAAGTAACTAGTGGCGGTCAAAATCCATCGGCATCCGTTACTAGAATTTTCCTTGAATTCATCGATGAAATCTAGTCCCCATTGTTGAAAAAGTGCTTCTACAATGAATGGTTTAAGGGGAAGGGAAGGGAGGCGTTGCTTGTCGGTAAAAAAATGACATGGCTGGAAAGCTATGACATATCTATGTTTGTTAGAAAATATAGTAGGACAATAGTACCCTACTCTTAGAATCTTATGGGTCGTGGTGTGCACTGCAAACTGACCTCCACAATGTCCTGCATGAATTTTTCTAACTAACTTATCAACTTCTTCTTTATCAACACATATAAGTATTACCCCATCTATTTTTCCCCATCGAAGACCATCCTCTATTAGGAAATACTTCATGGATTTAAGTCTCAGGGATCTTCTTTTATGTTCCACCAAATGATCATGGAATGCGAGGTTTTTCAAGTAATAAATGATTTCTAAATACCATTCATTGTTTTCAATTTCACTTATGATGATGTTGAGTTGTTCCTTCTGTTCCACCTCAATAGCCTCTTGACTTATTTCTCTCATCATTTTTTCCATAACTTTTCTGTTAATTATCTTAGTTGGCATGATTTCCAAATCATATTCCTTTATTTGTGACACCCATTTTCCCCTTGATCCAAGGCAATCTTGTTTAGAAAAAACATCCTTTACAGTGGGGTAGGAGACAAAGGCCTTGATCTTGTTGTATCCCAAATAGGTTCTAAAGTTTTTGAGAGACTTTACTAAAGTGTAAGATTGTTTTTCTGTAATGGTGTAATTCCATTCTGAGTCCCTAAGATTCTTTTTCATGAGGGCTATTGGTTGTTCGTCCCCTTGATCATTCGTTTCTAACAACACACCTACAATGGTATCTTTCAAACAAAAGGAGAAAATGATGAAGTATATGGAAATTGTTTGGCTAACTAAGATAGGTGCAACAATTATTTCCTCCTTAATACATTCAAAAGACAACCTTCCTTCACTTTCACACTCAAAACAGGCATCCTTTTCTAGCAACTTGTTAAGGGGTTTAACAATTTCGAAAAAGTTTGGGATGAACCTCCTGATAAAGTTAATCTAGACGAAAAAGGATTGCAAGGATTTATTTTCTTTAGTGAGAGGGATTTTCTTGATGGATTCAACCATGGTAGGATCATGATTCCATCTTTAGAAATGATGTGTCTCGGTAACTTACCCTTGTCAACACCAAAAATTAATTTCTTAGGGTTGAGAGAAATGCCATATTCCCTACGTATTTGGCAAATAGTTCTTAAGTGTTGAATATGTTGTTCCATCTTCTTAGAAATGGTGTTTAGATTGTCTTTATATATCTCTATGAGATTTTCGATTAGATATATGAATGCATAGTCCATGGCTCACTGGAAAGTATCCCCTGAGTTGGTGATTTCAAAAGGCATTCATAAATACTTATAGGTTCCCCAAAAGTTGGTAAAACCAGTTTTGAGTTGATCATCTTCTTTCACAAAAACTTGATTATACCTTGAGAAACCATCAAGCATGGACATCATCTCTACATCAATTTCCCTTTGCAAAATATATTCCATGTTTGGCAAGGGATAATTCTCCTTGAGTGAGGCTTGGCTTAAGGTTTTGAAGTCTACACATATCTTGATCTTACCAGTTTTCTTCCTCACAATAAATGGATTAGATACCCATGACAAATATCTAATTGGTTCAATTATTCCTGACTCAACCATATTTTTTCATTCTTTTTGTACTTGTGGAGAAACCTTTGGGTTCATTTGTTTGAGATTATACCTAAAAGGATTTTCACCGTCAATGAGGGGAATGGTGTGTTGTATGAAATCTTGCTGGTGGGATTTTAAATCTTTGTAAGACCAAGAAAAAACATCCTTGAATTTTCTTATATGCGTAGTCAATTTTTCCTTCTCGTCAGTTGTTGTTCCTTTACCAAATTTGATTAACTTCGGGGACTCTTCGGTACCAATGTTGTATTCAATAATCCCATCACTGATTTTGTTGGAGGGTTTCCCTTTATACACATCATTTTAGTTAAAGAGGTTTTCTAAAGGAAAACTTCCTTTAGGTAGGGTCTCGTGGGCTACATCCATGATCTCGATGTTTTCCTTCTCATCTAACAAGTTTGTTTGGGTTTCAGATAATTCTCCCTCATTCTATAGAAAGTGGATAAGTTGTTTGTCCTTTTAAAAAACTTGCTAATGTTAGAAGTTATCAGGTAATGAAAGTTTGAAGTTGACTTCCACCTTAAGGAAACCAATTTCTTTATAAATTTATAAGTTTGAAGTGGAAACAAAAAGACTATATGCTAAGTGATTTTCTTCCCTGGGGATGTCTTCAATGGAAAAGTTTTCAAACCCCTTTATGTCCTCCCAAACAACATCTCTATAATACTATAACCTTAGGTTCTTTTCAACAAAGTTCCTATTGAATTGTGATACAATTAGGTCGAAGTCCCATTTTATATGCATGTTCTTGATGTTCATATCAATGGTCAAGTTGAGGCCTAGGACAAGGGCTTCGTACTCAACAATGTTACTCGTGCAGTCAAACTCAAGTCTGTATGAAAAAAAGGTGGTCTCATTATACAGAGACCTTCAGAATCTTCCTACACCTAAGACCACACTCGAATGTGCACCATCAAAATCTAATCCCCAAGACCCTTCTTTTGTTTCTTCATCTACGAAAGATGAATCCACCAAAATAAACATGTTGCCTATTATTTCTTCCAGAACCCAATGGTTTACTTTGTCATGACCCACAATATTTTCAGTTTTGGTACTGTCTTGGGGAGACACTTTCTCTTTAACTTTGTTGATCTGACACCTTGTTTTTTCTAGAGGGTTTGCAAATATTTGTTGAAATTGTTGTGAAAATTTCACTTTCGCCAACTCTGTGGCTTGTTTTTTCTCTAATTCCAAGATCTCATTTGATGGGTGAGGAATTTTTTCTAAATCTCTCTCTTTTTATTCTTCCAAAGGGTTTATCATGAGACATACTTCCCTATCATCTACTTTCTCTCATTCCTCTTGTAGGTAAATTATGACATCTGTGGGAAGTTTCGGTGAAACAAAGTCATCAATTTGATTAATATCAAGAGCCTTATTGGTGTCTTCTTCTTGCATGAGAGAGGTGACTAAGTTTTCTTCTATTTTACATTCTCTCTTGTAAGCTTCAAATAGAGTATTAGGACGCTCCCTAACCAGCCCCCCATATGGATCTTTCATAGTTTATACATATATCTTGAGAATGGCAGCCTGAGGACGTCTCAACTCTTGGGGAAAACATCTTACTAGGGTGTTAAACCTTTCATTGAAATCCCTTATATCTTCCCCTATTTTTATTTTGCAATTGTGGAGCTGATTACACAAATATTGGTAATCTCTCTTTTTATTGAATCTTTTGGTAAAAGTTTCTTGAAATAAGTTCGAATTTGTTATTGTCCCCGGGGGAATGTTTTCAAACCAAGCTGTGTCCTTCCAAACAAAAGTGTAAGAGAAGAGATACAAACTACACAAGAAGAGATATAAGTGATAGTCTAGTTCAGTAAGGTCCTCTCCTAAAAGGATGGACAACCATTATTTGAAGTCCTTTGGGAGTTTATAAGGGGATCTAGGGATCTTTGTAATGTCCAAAATATTTTTGTGCCTCTTTTTTTTGCAGGATCCAGGTAATTCTTTGAAAGGTGGTTATAGGTGAAGCCAAGGTTTTGGAAATAACATGTGAGGATGGAGGGATAGGAGAGGTAGAGGATAAATTATGAGGGACATGGGACTTTGGGGGACTAGGCCCTTTGGGTGGTGCTTTACAACCCCTGGAGGGTTTTTTGGTTGCATATTTGGTCACTCGACAAGATTTTTATAAAGATATTTGTCGATAAGGTGGAAATGGATCGTCCCTTGGGTGGATTCATCGGGAAATATTTTGGATAGCTTACCAATGTGTCATTTAGGGTACGAAGAAGATTAAAAATCTTCCCTAGAAAAGGCACCAAATGTTATAATGCAATTTGTAGGTTGGGAAAATCTCGACATAACCTCCTAACAAGTGCTAGAACATGGGATTCCTACACCCAATGTCACCTTGATGTAGTTCGCGCACTTCAAGGGTGACTAGGTCACTCTAGGGAGGCGATCTTAGTGACATTGGGGGAAATGATATGGAGATGAAGGGACATGGTAATGAAGCCCCTAGAGATAAAGTATAAATGGAAAGGAAGGTAGGGAGAGATGCCTTTCAATTCAATTAATGGATTCCCCATAGGTATAGTTCTTCTTTGGATGATTGTACCTACCCCAGACACAAGAAAAGACAACTCAAGATAGTATATGTTGGTTGGATAAGAAAGTTAATCTTTCTATCCCTAATTTGCAGGATTAGGTAAGAATATATATCAGAAAATAAGTGATACTATAATGTGCTCAATAATTTCTATAGATCAAGTAGAAAATTCAAGTGCAAAACTAGTAAATGACTAGCTAAACTCAAGGTGACAAACCAATACTCTTATCATAAATGATACGGCTGTTGTAAACATTTGTATGCAGAAAATTATATCATCCTTATGGATATAACATTCAATGTATTACATAAAGAAAATAATCCAACGAAATATCCTCAAACATTGCCAAAAAGTGCGCTAGGACAAGGAGAGTAATTGTGCCAATTTTGAGCAAAAACCAACGGTTGATAAGAGAGTTATTAAAGAAAGTAAGCTAGGGTTTCTGCAGCCCTAATGGCTGAAGATGAAAAATTGTAATGGAAGAAATAAGTATCCCCTAGTTGGGGATGCCCTAGTGGCACTGAGATGCTTAAGGCACAAGGAAAACAATCCACTTTGCAAGAAGTAAAAAAGATCGAAATTTACCTTTTCCAATGCAATATTTTATTTCTCCAATGCAACAAATCAATGACTAGTTCCTTTAGTATTGGGTTAATGCAGATGCATGTATATTATAGAAGCTATCTTTTTGGGGCTGTAATCCCTTTTACTCCCCATGGAAATTTTCTCTAATCTAGGGTTTAATCTAAGAGGGTGTATGTCCTTATACTTCTCTTAGCAAACCCTTAATCAATGAGATGAAGCAAATAACAATGATGAAAGCTATGGTGGGGATGTATTCCCTTATACTTAACACCTATTTCATAGCATAACAATACTTGAACTTGACAAAATGATATCATAATAGTATAAAACCATACCAAGATCAAGATAAATGCCAACATAAATCACCACAAGAGCTAGAAAGCATCATCCAAAGATAGTGTTAGGCCTCCTCCATCAACCATTAATAAAATAACCATAAGACAAGTGCACAAGAGATAAAATAGCTAAGGGGGGAGGAAATTTCATGCCAAACCTCTCACAAGAGGAGAGTTATGCTTGAAATGAGATATTATGATCTTTATTTATAAAAAATAAGCTAAAATAGCTTGTCCACAAATTAAGGAGTAAAACACAAGATTAGGGGTCAACAACCCTAATATTTCTCTCTTAACACAAAAATATTAAGCAATTCACTTAAAATTTCATCTTTTGCACAAATTTAACCTTAATCTAGGATGACATCATCCATTTAGGGGACATTTTTCCAATTTTAGGAGGTTGTTGGTGTTGGAGAAGCATGGAAGGGCCTCCCAAGGCCACGTCTCAAGCATATAGGTGATATCATCATGGTGAAAACCTTCTTATCCTCAAAACATTGAAGTGAAAATGAGTGGCAGCTCACCACCAAGCCCTAGCCCCCATAATCATGATGTCATGCTAAAAATGGGACATTTTTCCCCTCCTGGGTAAATCATTTTGGCAAGCAATGGGTGAGATAGCTCGTCCAAGTTATCATCAAGGCCATCCACATCATATCTCTCTCATCTAGATTGCGATCCCCTGGAATCCAACCTGTGGGCTTGTAGCTCCATGGAAGCCCAAGCTAGGCTTGTTCTCCCAAAATTGTCCACCAACTAGGTCATGCGAAGACAAATGAATACACCCTCCAAGGATCTCAAGTCATTACATCATGATAAGTGGATCCAATCAGTAAATAATCCATATAAGCATGTGTATCAAATATTACTATATCAAACAATTAACAACTCAAAGACACTATGTGACTTGTCAATATTAAGTATGGGAGGGTTGACGAGGTGTCCTATTGGGTAGGTATTTCCCTAGGTCAAGGACAACCTCCAAGAGGTCCCTCTCTAAGAAATTTAAAATGTATGAGGTGGATGGTGTCAAGACTCAATGGGAATAGGGCTCATGAAATAATAGGGGTCATAATATCTCATTCATGGGAGCCTTTGTAGAAGGTGTGTGGTACCTTCACCTACAATGCACTTTTTCCAAGGCCATTATTTTCCCTTTATCTTTCTTTCCTTGATAATAGAATAAGGAGAGATTGAAGTTCACTTCGCTGGCGTGGTGACCAGATGGTGGCAATGTCACCCACAAATAACTAATGGAAATGAGAAGGTTGGCTCGTGATGAGACCCCCTTTCTCTCATCCATGAAATTGAGAGTCACTGCCCTGGTTTGGTTACCAGATAATGACAATTTCATACTAATAGATATCCATGGATGTGATAGGTCAGCTCGTGTGTAATGTCCCCACTTTGGGACATCATCATAGGGCAAAGACTTATGATGGTCAGAGTAGCCAGATGGATGTTATAGCGAGTACAGGGGTATTTGAGAGGCATTGTGGGGTCCAGTTAGCATTTATCATCATATTCCATCATTATGATCCATTCTGCCTAGGTTGGCTTTGGTTTCGTTCCATTCCGATGATTTCCATGATTTTGACTATTTTGAGCTATAAGTTAATTAAAATCACTGAAGAGGGCATTTGGGGCACATTACTTGGAGGAACCTCTCAGTGTAATATCTCATTGGAATCGG